>OVAO01002161.1:0-13304 GCA_900406285.1 Biscutella auriculata
TTAAACACACAAGGCATGAAGATTAATGGAAGAATGAAAACATAAACACCAGATCCAATCCTAAAAGCACCAGATCAATCTAATCCATAAACTTAGAATAAAAGACTACTCACTAATCATTGCCAGGGCACAAGATCCAACAAGGGATTCATGCTTAGGCATGATTAGAACCTATGATCTAAACTTTAATAAAGAGATTAAACTAAAGTAGAGATTCGGATTAAAACTTAAAACTGATTACAAACTTAAAACAAGAGTTCACCAAAAAGGTAAAACCCAAAGGAGAGATTCTGCACTAAGACATATCTTAACTTCTTGAAAACTTATTGAAACTTGCCAAAAATGGCAAAGGAAGGGGTTTAAATAGAGAGACAAACAAGGTAAAATGAGCTAGGGGCATATCAGTCTTTTGGCGATTCTCAGATGCAATATCGGCCAGGAGGAGGTCGATATTGGGCTTGGAGTGACCGATATTGGAGCATCGGCCAAGGCATGGTTGATTTTGTTTCTCCTCTGGTCGATGTCCGAATATCGGCCAGGAGGTGGTCGATGTTGATTGTGTACTGGCCGATATTGGAGCCTGGACCACTGCCTGGTCGATATTCTCTGCACTATGGTTGATGTTGGACTCGTTTGACTACCAGATATGACTCGTTCTTTGCTTGTTTCAGTCCTTTTTGTACCTGAATGATGCACGGCTCTCCTAAACACCTGGAAATGCAATATGTACACGAATACAATCCTAAAAGACTCTAAAACAACCAAAAATGTACAAAATCGAGGAAAAGACGGGACTAAAATAACGATAAAAACCGAGCATATCAACTCCCCCAAACTTAGATCATGCTTGCCCTCAAGCATCACAAAATCCAAATAAGAGAAAGAGGTTTGAAAAACAAGAGCTCTAACAACCTAAAGTGAACAATGAGAGCGTTTTCATCCTTGCATAACTACTCGTCCTATCATTCAGGCAAAATTTATATCCATCATTATTACCAAGCCAAGGCAATCCACCTAACTAGACTTAATCATGATTTCCTACATTCAATTTAAGTAAGAGTGAAACATGATCAAATTAATCAACAGGGTTTCAATTGGTACGGTAGACGGGGAATCTAGAGCAAAAGAGGAGGTTCACACATGGCATGGATGTTGATCGTAATAAGGTTTCTCTCGCGGAGTGAGAGAATTATAGCAAAATCAAGTAAGACTAAGAGCAAGAGGCAATCAAGACCGAACATCTATAAAACCCACAAATCTGCACCCAAGTCTGCCCAATCATAATCTTTCTCAAACCTTTTTGCCAATCTAAATCCACCTTAGGGGAATTTATTATACTTAATTAAAACTAAAAACTTTACTCAGGATCTAGCAACTCGCTTTGTTATTTCTTTTTATATCCCTAAGGTATTTCTCTTTTTGATCCTCTTTTCATATTCTTTTTCCAAATCTATTCTCTTTACTTTTTACAAGACATACCCGACATTAAACAAGCTTAGCTTACCCAGTACTGGAATTCAGGTCCTAGAGCTACCCAAGCAATCACGGTTTAGTTCTAATATTTATCACAATCCTAACTACCCGCATAGATGTTTGATATTGTGCTCTATATTTATCAGGCTTTTGCAAAATCCTCAGTCACTAAAAAGAAGTAATGAAGACTCACACGTGTTTAGGCTTAGGGTGGTCGGGTGAGAGGCATTATCCTTAAAATGAGGATAACCGAGTTAGACCAAGAGTGTTTTGGTTTAATCTGTCCAAACTCGTTCATGAAATAAGAGAGGCCCTGAAACACAAGTGAAACAGTTGATCATGCTAATTAATGTCCAGATTAAAACTCATATGAAGATGAAAGCAACCCTAAGCTAGCAGGCTTCAGGATACGAGGACTTGGGTTTTTAGACATCAAGATCAATTGCAACGAACTTCAAGACTTTTCGAGACTACAAGGTGAAGTCGATGATTGTGAGTAAAGGTTCTAAAGCTCTCTTTTGAAAAACCGAATGCAGGCTAAATGGGACTCGATCTTAAACTAGAATGTTATGCAGTCTAAAAGAGAAAACCGAATGAAAACAAAAATCTTTTTGGTTTTTTCTTTTCAGAATAATATAGCTATTAACAATGCAATATGAGATTCAAGGAAAGAAGACAAAACGAGCAAACGAACATTAGCGCGAAAGGTGGTTCCTCCCCCAAATTTAAACTACACAGTCTCTATGTATGTCTAGGTAAAGAGAAAGAACCAAAATTAAACGAAGAAAACTAAATGCGTATTTATAAAAGGTGTTTAGGGTTACCTAGAAATCGTGATAAGATCCATACCCATACATGGAGAAGTTCTCGTCGTTTTCCGGAGCCCATTCTGGTTCATCTTTGAATGTGTCGAAGCTGCGCTTTCTTGCAAGCACTGGCTCAATAGGGTAGGGACCTTTGGGTCATACAGTTGAGCAGGTGTGGGACTAAAGTCTATGTTGAAGCAATTGACGAGGAACGAGGTGTGCTGCTGATTGGGGAGGAGAAAGAATTCCTTGCGTCCCCGACGAGTGGTGAAGTTGTAGATGAACTGCCCCTGTGACTTCCCAGATAAGAATTTTGTGCTCTTTAAGAGGCGAGGTTCATCAGGCCTAGAGGTATCATAGTGTCACGGTGGTCCTCTACTCCACTTTCCGTTAATAGGGTGGTGAGAAGGCCGCCGACATTGATCTGAGCAGGAGCATATGGCTCGGCTATGATGCGATCTCTGACGTTTTGCAGCGGGAAGTCGAGGAGCCTGATAAGGTCTAGTTGACAGCGTCCGACTGAAGGGAACATGTCTTCCCGGTTGAAGCATCTTCTAATCCACGGAACTACTCCGATCATTAACAAATGGAGTTCGTCAATATCTATGGTGACCGCGGACTTCCTTGCAAAAAAGACGCTGGCAATGAGCTTGTGCATGTAACAGATTGATGGATGCCGAATACTGGAGCTCTATATCTCGTCGGGCACGAATGTGCCGCTTCCAATAAATTCCCAGAAATATCTTTCTTCAGCATTAGTCGTGACGGCGAAGTGTCCACTCCCATTGGAGGGGAGGTGGTACATGTTGGCAAATGCCCCGAGGCTCGTCTGGTGGTGATTTCTGTATCGATCACGGTAGCTCAAAAACCCGATCTCAGAACCCGTAGAGCGCGTGAAATCATCGTAGAAATTGAACCGGAAGGTGGCAAGGAACATGCATGTTGACTCGACACCAGTCATGCCTCCAAAGTCAATGAATCCTGCGACACCCATAGTGTGGCCCAAATCCATGACGTCGTCAAAAAGACCGAGATGGCGCAGTGTGAGAGCGGAACCTACTGATGTCCCGACTTGCTCTTTTTCCATAAACAGCGCGTAAATAGCTTGGACATCTCCATCTTTCCTAAACCGCATTTAAGGTCCATGTGCGTTCAACTCGTGGTTCCTGTTTATCATTTCGATGTGACCGCGTAACCCGACGTCCAGCCGAACGCTTGTGGTTGCTTGAATGTCCTGCATAGAGTTCTGCTGAGGAGTTTCCTAAAGGGGAAGTGTTGTTCGACATGTTGCTAAAATTGTCAAGAGAAAAAGTTAGCACGAGAAAATCAATCATGAGCAAACACAACCGACTTTAAATAAAAGCGCGGGAGAAATTTCTTTTTTTTTAAATTTGAACCAAAAAGTATTGAATGGCCGAGTTTTAAGATGGTCACAAAACCGAGTAAAGAATCGAAATAAAATCATGGAAATATAAATGGTAAGGAGAATACCTTAGTTAGGAAAATGGTTTATGGAAAAAAAACTAGAGATGAGTTTCTTTAATGGGAACAAGAGCTTGAAAGGGAAGGGATAAAAACCATGTGGTCCTAAAAATCGGTTTTATAGGGATTAAAAAATGGACCAAATAAACCCGAGAGAATCCCGAAACAAAGCCGAAAACCGAATGAAAATTAAAAACTGAGATGTCGGTATCGGCCACAACATGACCGATGTTGAACTGGTCATGGCCGATACAGCCATATCGACTGAGACATGACCGGAGTCGGTCGATCCTTGGCGGATATCGACCGAAAATAAATTATTTTTCTTTTTTCGATTCTCAGGACCTACAAAAATCAGAAACTCCAAGCAAACCTGTTAGCACGCAATATCCCTAATTGAGATCACTAAAAGCTATTTACAAGGATAGACATGAGACTTCCTCCCAAGTGAGCTTGTTTAACATCATTAGCTTGACGAACGCCCGGAGGATTCTCAGGGAAAATCCAAAAGATGGATGCAGTCGATGTCTTCAACCATAGCTTCTGCCAAGTACGGTTTCACACGATGACCATTGACGACAAACGCATCGCCATTATCATTTTGAAGAACAACCGCACCATAAGGACGGACTTCTAACACAGGGAAGGGTCCCGACCATCTTGATTTCAGCTTTCCCGGAAAAAGTCTTAACCTTGAGTTAAAGAGTAACACAAGGTCTCCTTCTTTGATCTTTTTACGGACAATTTTCTTGTCGTGGAAGGCCTTGGTTTTTTCTTTGTAAAGTCGGGCGTTGTCATAAGCATTTAGGCAAATCTCATCCAACTCTTCAAGTTGAATTCATGCTTTTCCTTAGCGGATTTAAGATCAAAGTTGAGAAACTTGATCGCCCATTGAGCTCTATACTCCATTTCTATAGGCAGATGGCACGACTTCACATACAGAAGGTTGAAGGGAGTGGTTCCTATTGGAGTTTTAAAGGCTGTTCTATAGGCCCATAGGGAATCATCCAGTTTCTTAGACCAATCTTTCCTGGAGATTCCAACTGTTTTTTCAAAGATGGATTTAATCTCTCTGTTAGAGACTTCGACTTGGCCACTAGTCTGAGGGTGATAAGGTGTGGCAACCTTGTGCTTTACCCCATACTTCCTCAGAAGTTTCTCAAAAGTCTGATTTATGAAATGGGATCCACCATCATTTATCACGATCCTAGGAATTTCAAACCTCGGGAAAATTATGCTTTTAAACAACTTTGTGACGACTTTAGCATCATTAGTGGGGCACGCAATTTCTTCCACCCACTTTGACACATAGTCAACTGCGACTAGGATGTATGTATTTCCGAAAGAGCTTGGAAATGGGACCATAAAGTCTATACCCCAAACGTCAAATACCTCGAATTCCATTATTGGGTTTTGAGGCATCTCATTTCTCTTGTTGATGTTGCCCTTTCTTTGACACGGGTCACAACGCACTATGAAGTGATGTGTATCTTTCAACATAGTGGGCCACCAGAAACCGGCTTGCAGTATCTTTGCAACGGTTTTGAAGGTTGCGAAATGTCCACCGTGAGGGGAACCGTGGCATTGCATCAAAATTCCTTCAACTTCTTCGTCAACGACACATCTCCTGTACAGACCGTCTTTACAGAGAATGTACAAGTAGGGTTCATCCCAGTAGAAACGGTTGGATTGTTTCAGGAGTTGCTTCTTCATATATCATTCCAAGTCTGGTGGTTCCGTTCCACAAGCAAGGAAGTTTACAATATCAGCATACCAAGGGTCTCTCTGAGGAGTCACAGTGATAGCTCCTATGTCGCATAGCGTATCATGCATAGTTTCTAGATGGTTGTAAAGTTCTATCCCCATCAGTTGCTCTTCTGGTAGGGAATCGTCTATAGGCATACTTTCATCGATTCTCATTCTAGACAGATGATCAGCAACCCCATTTTCTATTCCCTTTTTATCCTTTATCTCAAGATCGAATTCCTGAAGCAACGGAATCCATCTAAGTAATCTGGGTTTTGCATCTTTCTTTGCAAAAAAATGTCTTAGGGCTGCATGATCTGTGTAGACGATGATTTTTGAGCCTACCAGGTAAGATCTAAATTTTTCAATCGCGAAAACTATCACTAGAAGCTCCTTCTCGGTGGTAGCATACTTTATCTGAGTCTCATCAAGCGTTCGGCTTGCATAATAGATGACATGCAGCTTTTTGTCCTTTCTTTGTCCAAGGACTGCTCCCACAGCGTAATCACTAGTGTCGCACATTATCTCAAACGGTAATTCCCAATCTGGACGTTGGACAATGGGCGCGCTTATCAACTCTTTCTTGATTTTTGTGAAAGTTGCCAGACATTCATCATCGAAGATGAATTCTGTCTCTTTACAGAGGAGTCTTGTCTGAGGTCTCGCAATTTTCGAGAAATCCTTAATGAAACGTCGGTAGAAACCGGCGTGGCCGAGGAAACTTATGATTCCTTTTACATTGGTTGGCGGTGCCAGATGCATCATGACATCTATTTTGGCCTTGTCGACCTCAATTCCTACTTCTAATATCTTGTTTGTATCATCACACCTCTCGAGGACCTTACATAGGTTGGCCAGACAGGCGGAGAACGAGGGTCCGTGTACGGAGAAATCGTCCATGAATACTTCCACGACATCCTCAATTAGCTCCGAGAAAATTGACATCATGCACCGCTGAAATGTTGCAGGTGCGTTGCACAGGCCAAATGGCATTATCCTATAGGATAAAGTGCCATAGGGACAGGTGAAAGTTGTTTTCTCCTAGTCCTGCGGATGAATGGGGATCTGAAAAAATCCTGAGTATCCGTCCAAGAAGCAGTAAGACGGATGACTAGCTAATCTTTCAAGCATCTGATCGATGAAGGGCAGAGGAAAGTGATCCTTCCTAGTCGCCGTATTTAATTTCCTGTAGTCGATGCACACCATGTGGCCAGTTATGGTCCCGGTGGGGATCAACTCATCGTCGCCGTTTTTTTTGACAGTGATTCCATCCTTTTTGGGAACCACATGCATAGGTGAGATCCAGTTGTTATCCGAGATGGGATATATGATTCCGACATCAAGTAGTTTAAGGATCTCCTTTTTCACAACTTCTTTTAAGTTAGGGTTCAGCCGTCTTTGGTGTTCTATGGAAGACTTCGATTCATTTTCCAAACGAATTTTGTGCATACATAGTGAAGGGAAAATCCCTTTTATGTCATCTAGAGAAACCAATGGCTCTTTTGTATTTCCAAAGTTTGGAAATCAGGCATTCAACCTCCTCATCCTTAAGTGAATCATTTATGATCACAGGGTAGGTTGAGTTAGGACCGAGAAACTCAAATTTGAGACCTTTCGGGAGAGGTTTGAGGTCAACCTTGGGAGCTTTAAGTTCTCTTCAGTCCTCTTCAACCGAAGGTTTACAAGTTTCCTCATGGGTTCCAGCCTCTGCTGTCTTAACATTGAGGTTTTTGGGTATAGGTAATTCCTCAAATTCAGTACGACCATCAGAGTCCTCCAGGTTTATGCCTTTGTTTGTACCCCCAAACAGTTTATTCTCTTCTTTAACCGAGGTAACTTCCTCCTGGCATCTCATCTAGGAACTCGTCGGTCAACTCGTCAAGTATTTCAACACTAAAGGTCTGATCATCAAGATCTGGTTTTTTCATGACCTCTTTCATGTCAAATTGTTGGACTTGATTTGTTCCCAGATGGAGTTCTATCATGCCATTTTTGACATTGATGACAACTCCAGCAGTTGCTAGAAAAGGTCGTCCGAGAATGAGAGGTTCCTTGGGTTCGTCTTTCATTTCGAGGATGATGAAGTCCTTGGGTTTTCCGATGTGAATGTGGAAAGCTTCTTGTGTTGTAGCGAGGTGGTCGAGAAAAGATGTGGGGGCAATCGCCGAAGGTGAATCAGGTGGGGTGGATGAAGGACATGGAATAGGTAAAGGGTGGTGGTATGGGGAAGGTGGTTGGATATCGAGGTTTTGGAAAGAAGAGACGTATTCCAAAGAAGGAAAGTTAGGTGTTTGTTGAGCATAAGTCTCGATAGGAAAAAGGGTTTCAGATTTTGAGGTGAGCAATTGATTGAGCAGGATCTTAAGTGCATCAATCTGCTTCTAATAGTGGTTATCCGAAGTAGGAGTGGTGTCGCCGAGAGGATCATCGAACAGGGAGCCATATTGGCTTTCGCTGGTGGTTAAGTTGCCAATTAATGTGTAGCCATAAGTGACACTTCGTTTGAGGAACAATTTGTACTTGCCGTGTCGAGAACATAACGACAACGGGGTAGAAGACCTCGGTAGAAGGTGCTGAGAAGGTTGGCATCCAAAAATTCGTGATGCGGGCAATGTGAAGTGTAATCACGCAGACGCTCCCATGCATCACTTAGAGATTCGGTGGTGGTTTGTCGAAATCCGGAAATCGCTTTCCGAAATTTCGAGGTCATAGCAGGGGGGAAAAATTTAGACAAGAATTCTCGCTTGCATGCGGTCCATATGACAATGGAATCTTTCAATAGCATTTTCTGCCAATGATGCGCAGGTTTGCCAAGGGAGAAAGGGAAAAGACGCAATTTAAGCGCGTCTTCACTCACATCATCGAATTTAACAGTATTGCAAATCATTTCAAAATGGTCTAGATGTTCTAAAGTATCTTCATGAGGAGAACCTAGAAATTTATGTTCTTCTATTAAAGCAATAAATTATGACCCGATTTTGAATGAGTGTGAGGTGATTCCTGGGGCACGAATCCCGGATCGCATCTCATAGATTGTCGGAGTATCCTCGAAACCAATCATCTGATCAGCGGGTGGGTGGCGATAGGCTCCACCGAAGATGTGCGGATGAGAGTCCATAGTGATTCAGGGTACCTGAAATTGTCTAAGGAGAGAAATAAGTGAAAGGAAAATAAAGTGTAGTCCCAGTCAAACGCAAAGAACTAATTGCTAGTACGAAAAGAATTCCGAACCGACAACGGCGTTAATTTGATAGACATAATACTTACCACTACTACTACTATAGACGAGTAGAGCAGAGGAAAATATAACTGATTAATAAATGAAGAAGGGTAAGTATCGAACCAAATCGGGAGTTGCACTAGGTCAATCAGCCTATACAGAGTCTAGCTGGTCTAAGCAAAATAGGAATTGAATGTTGTCACTAACAATCCTAAAATGATGGCATAAAGTAAAGTAGAACCAAACAATTGAAGAGCAAGGGTAAAACGATCCTAAGCAAATAATCTAGAGAAAGAAACAGGTGATTATAGTTTAGGAAACATGCGTTTAATTAAAACAGGATTCTGTTAATCCTAGATCTAGGAATATCAAATGCAGACCCGCGCTCTCGCGTCAAAGATCCCTTTTCTATATAAGATCATTGCAATCTCTTGACTAGATTCAATACCTAAAAAAGCAATAAGAACAATTCCTTCCAACCTCTAAACAATCCTAAGCACTCTCGTGTCAATATAATATATTTAGCATGCATTACTCAGATCTAACACCCTATCATAATCTCCTAGGCATACGAAATAAGAACAGACCTAAAATAGATGGATCAGATATATTAAAGCATTTAACACACAGGGCATGAAGATTAATGGAAGAATGAAAACATAAACACCAGATCCAATCCTAAAATCACCAGATCAATCTAATCCATAAACTTAGAATAAAAGACTACTCACTAATCATCGTCAGGGTACAAAATCCAACTAGGGATTCATGCTTAGGCATGATTAGAACCTAGGATCTAAACTTTAATAAAGAGATTAAACTAAAGCAGAGATTCAGATTAAAGCTTAAAACTGATTACAAACTTAAAACTAGAGTTCACTTAAAACTAGAGTTCAATAAGACATATCTTAACTTCTTGAAAACTTATTAAAACTTGCCAAAAATGGCAAAGGAAGGGGTATAAATAGAGAGACAAACAAGGTAAAGCGAGCTAAGGGCAGATCAGTCTTTTGGCAATTCTCAAATGCAATATCTATCAGGGGGAGGTCGATATTGGGCTTAGAGTGACCGATATTGGAGCATCGGCCAAGGCATGGTCGATGTTGTTTCTGCTCTGGTCGATGTCCGAATATCGGCCAGGAGGTGGTCGATGTTGATTGTGTACTGGCCGATATTGTAGCCTGGACCTCTACCTGGTCGATATTCTCTGCACTGTGGTCGATGTTGGACTCGTTTGACTTCTAGATTTGACTCGTTCTTTGCTTGTTTTACTCCTTTTTGTACCTGAATGATGCACAACTCTCCTAAACACCTGGAAATGCAAAACGTACACGAATGCAATCCTAAAAGACTTTAAAACAACCTAGAATGTACAAAACCGAGGAAAAGAAGGGACTAAAATAACGATAAAAACCGAGCATATCAATTCCCTCATATATTGGGCAGTGAACCTTGCCTTTGTGGCGCACTTGTAAGCTAGTGATGTTGCTGGTTAACAGGGTCTTCTGGGTTTGTTCTGGGACTCGTTTAAATTTCGGTGTCGAGCTTGTTGCAAGTACTTGGGAGGTCACCTAGGTGATTTTCTCCCTCATCCTCTCCATTTCAAGGTCATGTTTTTCCGATGCATTCTCCTAGGGCACTCGAAGAGTTTGACGATGAAGTGGGACTTTGATTTGTTGAACAGTTGTGTTGTTCTGTTTGGGATGCGGGAAACTAGACTTACAAGTTGTGGCAAATTCCACAATCTAGGGAAGTCTAGTTTTTTGTGGCCTAATCGCAGATCTGCTGTTGGTTATCCCGCTTCTCTCGGGATATAGCTTCAAGGCGTTCGTTCATCTTCACAGTTTTCAGCGTAATGGCGGTTATTCATGTCGATGACTTTATTTAGTGGATCGGTTTGCTCCCCTCGTCTACCTCTTGCTGGTCTAATATCCTTTGCTTGAAGCGATGAGAGGACTTCAACGGGAGCCATTGGAGCTTGTGGCTCATCGGCTTGGTGGATATAAGGGGTTTTGAACTACTTCTTGGATAGAGCTGAGTGAATTTTTCTTTTTTAGATTCTTACTTTGTAGTTTATGTTGTAAGAGTCCCCACAGACGTTGCCAATTGAGTACCATGAATAAGGACGCAGGAAAATACATAATATTCCAAGATAATAAATCAGATCAAACAAGATTTTGAAATAGGGTTAACATAAACAATAATGCGAGAAATGTAAAGTGTGGGAATCTAAAGTGAGGGAATGTAAAAGCAAGCTGAAAGTAAGTACGGAAAGTAAATGCGCGTAAAATAAAGAAGACAGAGAGTTCTCGCAAAGGGGAGTCAGCTGGTTGACGTTTAATAGAATTAATCTCTTGGCGAACTACAAGTTGTGCTGATGATGGTTGTTGAACTCGTGAGTCGCTCATATTGAATACAAGAAAGGTCGCTTACGACCCTGTTAAAGTAAACACTCTAAAATCTATAAAATATTTCTCTCTAGCGAACGCTCCCGTGTTTTCTTCCCTTTTGAACATTGTGCATTGTTCTCTATTTATAGAAAACAATGACAATTTAATTTTATGTTTTTCGATTGAATAGCTCTTCTTCGAAGACCATTACAGATGGGCCGAATCGGATTTGGCATGGACCTTGAGTTTGTGGGTACCCCATCACCAATATCAAAGCTCATTCATGTTTGGTTTTAGTTCTAACCATTTGAGAGTTATTTGGATCAACAAGAAGGATTTTGTCAAAAGAGTCACATCCATTAGCTCCTTGGCCAACTGACGTATCCCTTGGACCACTCGAGCTTGTGTACGGTGAGTAAAGATGCTACGGCCGCGACGGTGGAAGCGGCCATGACGCACGATCTTCGTTTTCCTACGTTTAAAAGAGACAAAACTTAGTAAATCCCTCGGGCCCAGGTAAAGAGTAGATTCGATCGTGAGTAAAGGGAATGATGAGGCGATTCGGTCGAAGATGGGGAAATGGTATGGTCGGGTATCGCCGGTACGGACGCTCGGGCCGTACGGATGGGACCAAGAAAGTTTCCCATGACCAGATCGACTCCAAAGTTGACGCCCTTGTTAGGATCTCTCTTTCTAAGCCAAAGGTGAGATTCAATCGAGAGAAATAGTGAGAAGGACAAGTTACGGACGGCGAAGATGTATGAGGGTGAGACGGCACAACCAGTACGACCTCGCTAGCCGTACGAGAGAAATCTTGAGCAACTCCTTCGACCAGTTGATCTCTAATGGTAAATCTCTTCCGACGGTTCTCAATGATATGAGAAATAAGAACTAACAGGCGAAACAAAAGTGAGACAGGAAGAGATCTGAACGATGGAACAAGATTTGATCTTATGTCCTCGTAAGGATCGAATGCTAAATCACTTTTGCAGAAATGAGAAAGAAAGGTTGAGCACTGCTTAGGAACAAGAGGAGATGGTTTTCGGATATGACACACCGAAAATCCTAAGGAATATTACACATCCTTAGAGGGAACTCTCAAACAAATATCATTAAGAAATTATTAGCTTGAAAGTTAAAAATGCCAAAATGGCTACAAGTCCTTTAAATAGCAAACTTCAAAAGGAAGAAAAATCCTAAAAGGGAAAGCACAAAACGCTGAGTTTTAGATAGAACCAAAGAGAAGTCTTCAACGGTCATAAGACCGTTTGAATAGCTCCTTTGGCGCGGTCATGGGGTCTAGTGCAATGGCCTCATCAAAACCTCAATGTGAAAACCACACGGGACAAAACTCATTGAGGGAAACGAGTACCTATAAGACCCCTTGATCCGACTTAGATAGATGAAGGAGATGAGAGGAGGTAATAGATGGCCGATTCTTCATCCTTCCTCCAATGATCATATTCACTCTCTACCTCGTTCCAAGCCCTTGTCAATGCATTAGCTAACCTTCTAGCTTGAGCTCTAGTCACTCATCCAGTTGGAACTTCAAGTGTAGCTTCTCCCGGTTCGGTCTCATCTACTTGCTCGGTCGGGCATACATCACCAACGTAAATGGCGTAGCTTTGGTCATATATTAATAAGTCCTTATTTTAAGGGTAAGTGACTTTCTTTTTTTATCATGTTTACAGTTCTATATCGACTCAAGAAATATATTTTTGGAGTTTTTTGGTTTTTTTTGTTTTTATTGACATGGAGTTGATATTTGAAGAAAGAGAGTTTTTGGATGTAATTTCGAGAAGATTCGAAGAAATCTCGAACCGTCAAGTTTCGGATCGTTCGATCCATCCTCCAAAAGTCTATTTAGATCGATCCATAAAACTTGGGACCGACTGCAGAAATGAAGTGGGGATCGATCGATCCTAGGTTGGGATTGATTGATCTCAATATCAGAATTTCCCGAATTGTTTTGTTTCTAGCTCAAGCCCAAGAGAAGCCCCAAACCTACCTCCAAGACGTATAAAAGGATCATAAGTCACATTTTTTAGGATTTACCATCCTTTTTCCAAAATTGTAAGGTTAGTCTAGAAAGTTTTTGGAGAGATAATTTAAATTTGATTTAGGGAAGTTGCTGAAATAGCACACATTTCAATCGAAATGACTAGATCCATACAAATCTTTTTTTTA
>OVAO01002163.1:0-13302 GCA_900406285.1 Biscutella auriculata
AGGGGTGACACGTGTCAAGCCGGGAGTCACTCCCTCCTCTCATTATATATAAGATACTAGGAGTATACCCGCACAAATGTACGAGTTTATTTTTATTTTATTATTTTTAAATTATTTTTTTAATATTTTAATTAATTTTTTTAGTTATTTAATATATATTATCTTTTATAAATTTTTTTTCTTACATTTTACATTTAAATCTATAAATTTTATAGTATCGTGAGTTTTAAGTCAATTATGCACACGAAATAGATCTAAAACTAACTTACAAGCTTTAGAATACTCTCAACACCAACCTATTATGTAATAAAGAATAAATAAACTTCAAAAGTTATGTTTTTTTCACAAAAATGACTCTTAAAGCTGCAATTCTTACCTTCTAAATTCAACAAACGCAAATCAAAACCATGAAATCGTATTCAATTTACAGTATGACCCTTATATAAGGAATTATGTATTTTTAGCAAAATGCAAAACATCGTCGTTTTGATAAAAAAAAATATATCTATGTAAAACAAAGGATTTAATCCATTGACCTCACTAATATCTAATATGACTACTAACAACTTGAGGTAAATGAATATTTTTTAAATGACTTAATAAACATTTCTTTTAATAATTATTAATGTATAGGAGGGATGACATGTGTCATCACAAGAGAGAACTCTCATAGTCATTCTGTAAAACTACGTTGTGAGAACTCTCATAGTCATTCCGTAAAACTACGTCATTTCGAAAAAGTAGCAAAATAAACAAAATAACACAAGGGAGAATCGAACTCAGAACCTCTACACTAAACAATTATACACTTAACCACTAAACCACATTAATTCTTTTGTTAAATTTCACACTATCAATAAAATAATTATAACTTTTGTAAGAAAGGAGGGGACACGTGGCACAACAGGAGAGATCCCCTCCTCCTATTATATATTAGATGTTTTTGAGAAATTGTGTTAATTTAGTAGATAATAATTTATAAGATTAAGAGATTTTACATAATGTTAGAATTTTTTTTATTTATAGAAATATGTTGATTTGATTGATAATAGGTAAAAAATATAGATATTTGTTAATCGCTAGAATTTGTATTTTGAAAAATTATGCTAATTTGGTGGATTAAAGTCCATAAAATTGAGAGATATTGTAAAATGTTAAGTTTAAGGAAATTGTATTGATTTGTGGACAATACTCCATAAAAACTAAGAGATTTAATATAACGCTAGAATTTTGTATTTTGAGGGGTTACGTTGCTTTTGTGGATAATAATCCATAAAAACAGAGATATTTATGAACCACTAGATTTTTGTATTTTTTAGAATCATATTAATTTGATGGATAATAATCCATAAAAATAGAGATATTTGTGAACCACTAAGATTTTGAGAAACTATGTTGATTTGATGGACAATAATCCATTAAAACTAAGAGATTTTATATAACACTATAATTTTGTATTTTTCAGAAATTCTTCTAATTTGGTGGATAATAGTCCATACAAATTTAGAGATTTGTAAAATATTAGAATTTTGGAGATTTATTCTCATTGGTGGATAATAGTAATAAAATGAGATTTTTATAAAATGTTTGAACTTTTTCTAAAATAAAATTATGCTAATTTGATAGATAATCTGAAACAAAAAATATTTGTAATACTGTACTGAGATTGAATCAAACCGAAATGTTTTGGGTATTTTGGATCAAAAAACCGAATAATCGAATTGAAATCAAATGAAACTGAACCGATTTCAATGCAAATGATCTAAATTATCCGAAAAGTGAATATATTGAACCGAAACTGAACCAAATATTTCATTTTTTATTTTATTTTAGTTTATTTCCCTTCAATTTTTGGTTTAAACCGAACCGAAACCTAACCGAAACCAAATTGAATAATCGAAAATCAAACCGAAAATTTTTCAGTTATTTTTTTGTTCTTCTCTAAATATCTGAAACCGAACTGAATGAATACCGAACCAAAACCGAATCTAAAATTTTTAAATCTCTATATAAATATTAAAATTAATATTCAAAATATTCGAAAACTAAAAATACCGAAGCGATGAAAGGAAATCGAGTGTACAACTTATAAAGAGAAAAGCAACGAAGAGCTTTTGTCTGCCACTCACTAACCATAAAGATCAGATCCATCCTCTTACTAATTTCACTTTTGGGTTTACGTTTTCACGTGGCCACTATATTTTGTGGACTCCACATTTACAATTATTTACTTTTTTTTTATAAAAAAATTGTCTTTTTCTGAATATAAATTGTTTTTTTTTGTTTGGTGTCGAAACGACAGAATCTTTCTCTGCATGTCACTCCAAGAACTCGAAGTCGAGCATTTCTCTAATCACTTCTAAGAACAAAAATTTCATAAGAATAGTAATATACCTAAATTAAATTTCAGTCATTATCTGTATACCATTTCTCTTTTTTTTGATAATTTTTTTGTTTTGTTAAAATCTGTATACCATTTCTGGACTTATATACAACTGAATTATCGAGAGATCAAATTCTCCATAATAAATATTATTGAAAATATATTAAATTAACAATAACAAAATTTGTTTAAACATTTAGCCAAAATTAGCACTGAGATTTTAATTCAAACCGAAATAATTAATTAGTTAAAAATAAATTAAAATATGTTCGATTTTTGGTATGATTGTTTGAATTGTTAACATGATTCATTCTGCATTTAATTCTACATGTCTTTTAGATTCTTTTCTTTGTTTATGAACAATATTCTCATTAATAAAAAGAATTTATTTCCTTTCATTGTGATACATTGCATATTTTTTTTACGTTTGCTTTTTTGTTGTGATAAATTGCATACTGTGATACTGGTTTCTTTTAAAAGCTAATGTATCAAAAAAGCTAAAAATTAATTAATATAATTTTGAGGAAAATATCCCCAAAGTTTTACATTCCTCACAGTGTCGGTAAAGCAAATAGATTTAAAACTTACAAAACAAAAAAAAATTGGAAAAAAAAAAAAAGAAAAGTCGACAAATGTTTGTCAGACTTCTGTGTCAAGAAATCAAAAAGCGATTTTCTTATTGAAAAAAAAACTGATAATGAATTTTTTTCTCAGTTTTTTATTATTTGATATTTTATTAAAATAAAAAATATATTACAAAATGTAAACTAGTCTGAGAAGTATACACTGAAACGACGGTTAAATAACAATTTTGAAAAATTAAATGGACGAACTACTGATAATCTTCAAAAACAAAAACAAAATACACAAAACAACAAAAAACCACATTTAAAAATAATAAACACTGAGATGATAATTAAGAAAATCCCGAAAGCTAATACTAACAAAACAAACAAAAATTCTAAATCGAACCAGAAGACTAACACGAAAGTAGAGAGTTAGAACTAGAAAAAAAAATTGAAAAGATAACTACATGTACCACTTTATTAAAATAAATACTTAAAACTAATAGAAAACTTTCATCCACAAAAATTCCACCTGTTCTCTATTCTTTTTCTAAAAAGAATACTAAATAATATCAATTAAATTCTAAAAAACCCCAATTATATAAATATATATGGATCAATAATCAATATCTCTTTAGTGTCTTTATATAGTGACATCTTCCTCATTAGCTCCACACACCTCTCTCTCTCTATCTCTTTATCTCTCTCTCTAACTCCATAGAAATGAAGCTCTCTATGCGTTTGATCTCAGCTACTCTCCTCTTGTTCATGATCTTCGTAGCCACAGGTTCATTACTTACTCATAACTCATACATCTACAAATATGTAACTACTTGCATGTATTAACTCTTTGTGTGAGTGTTTGTTTAGGGATGGGTCCAGTGGAGGCACGAACATGTGAGTCAAAGAGCCATAGGTTCAAAGGTCCATGTATTAGCAAAACTAACTGCAAAAACGTTTGCCACAACGAAGGCTTTATTGGAGGTAAATGCCGTGGCTTCCGTCGTCGTTGCTACTGCACTAGACACTGTTAAGATCTCATCAATGAAACTGATCTCAAATCTTTCGATCTATGATCTATCTATCTATTGTCTTTTTGTAACTTTCTTTATGTTTAATCCTGTACGGTATAGTGTGCATGTGTGTGTAGTGTTTCTTGAATAAGTCTTTTGTTTTGTAATGTTTCTTGTTTATGTCTAAATCTTCATCATCATCATCATCATCATCATCAATCTTTTGTAACTTGATCTTTTGTAACTCATGCATCAAAAATGATCTCAATCTTTCGATCTATCTATCATCTTTTGTAACTTGTTTATGTCTAAATCTTCCGTACGGTATAATGTGTGTGTGTAGTGTTTCTTGAATAAGTCTTTGGTTTTGTAATGTTCCTTGTTTAATTTATTTCAATGTTGAAATCAAACTCACATCTATATCATAGCTCTAACAACCAATTAAAAAGAATGGTTTTATAAATTTGTGGCTAAAAGGAAATGCCACAAAATATCTACGAAAACAGATTTCACAATTGTATGGGTTTTTCGTGGTTGATGTTAATATAACAAAAAATTAACCATAAAATAAGTTTATGGCTAATATAGTCACGAAAAACCATATAATGTTTCACGACTAAATTAAAATAGTCACGAATTTGCCATGAAAAAAGTCACAAAAACTTTTAAAACAAAATTAAAACCCTATAATCTAAACTCTTAAATTCTAACCATTAATTCTAAACTAAAAACCAAAAATTCAAAACTATAAATTATATATTCTAAACCTTAAACTCTAACCTTTAACTATAAACTCAAAAAAAAATCATGACATGTAGCCTAGTAGTTTGTGTTAATGCAGTCAATGTGTTTTCTCGGGATCGAATCCCACATATTGCATGTTGTTGACAAAAAAAACTATAAACTCAAAACTTTAACTCTAAATTCGAAATCATATATTTTTATCCCTAAATCATAAATCCAAAATTATAAACACTAAATAATAAATCATATATTCTAAACTCTAAAACTCTAACTCTTGAATAAACTCTCAACCTTAAACCACAAAAGAATATAGTAAAAATAAATATTTAGATCAAAGTAATTAAAAATCAAAACTATTAACAAAGAATGAATAAATATGTAGAACGAAATAAATCGATAACTGAAACTATTAAAAAATAGGTGAATAAATATATAGATCAAAATAAATTGAAAATTAAAACTATTAACAAAAAATAAATAAATATGTAGAGCAAAATAAATTGATAATTGAAATTACTAACAAATAATTATATCGACGAGGTGAACGATGAAGTGATACTATTAGATAAGTACAATATATGTAATACATTATTATATCAAGCCTTATCATTTCAAATAATCATCTTTCACATATATATATATACACATTAGAATATCGGTTAAACCCGAGTCAAACTATTATAATCAAAACAAATAAAACGAAAAAATGTTATTAATCAAAATAGTAATATATTACAGTTATGTTAAGACTAAATAATAATACCACACTAATCTAGTGGTTACAACACATTTGTGTTGTTCCAAACGTAGTTGAATTATTTGTTTTGCAGGTCATCAGTGACGGCCAAACATAATATATTCGTGGGAAAGAAGACCAATAAATATAATTGTGACAACTTTTTGGCAAGCTGATTACAAAAAAGCTATGAATATATATATATATATAAATTTATTTTTATGGTAATTTGGTGGTTAAATCAATATAACCATAAAAATTTGCTTTATATCTACGAAATGTGTTATGTGTTATGACTATAACTGTCTATAATATATGCTTTTTTTAACTCAGTTAAAGAACCAAAAATTTAGAAAAAGTCTTAAACCAAACTAAAATACATATATTTGTATAGCTTTCAATGATTATAAAATCATTAAATGGAAAGAAAACTAAATTATACCAAAAACGAATGAGCCAAAAAAACAAACCTTCAAATAAATAAATTTCAAAATAAGTTTTCAAATTGAAATTAAAAATATGAAATTGTTATGCAAATGAATATTCAACACTAATAAAAAATTAACAAGTGATGTAAAGTATAGATACATAGATGACAAAATGATATAAAAATATGCGAAACTAAAAATTAAAAATATACTTTTTATGTTAGAATCAAATTTGATTGTTTAAAAAAAACAAATAAATTATCAGGATCAAAAATAAGAATGAGATAAAGAAGATTTGTAGATAAATTTAAGACTAAAAAGATTGTAGAAATACTAAATAAATGGACAAATAACTTTAACTTATAGCAATAAAGTTTGGAAGTTCGTTATTTTGAAAGGAAATTTTTGATTAAATCCTTTCGCTAAAATAAAAATATTGATTTATAAAGTTTTTGCCCATAAAACTAGAACTATAAATTAGAAAAAATAATTTTAAAAATAACAGGTTATGTTAAATATAAATAAATAGATATAAAAAAGATAAAGTAGATAAACATGAGAATAAATATAATTATACCTATTAGCCCTGCGATAAAAAACCGAATCGGACGAATCGGAATTTTCGGTTTTTGGTTCGGGTTCGATTAGGTCTTCGGTTCGGATCGGAAATAATTCAAATCGATTTCGGTTCTCGGTTCGGATCGACGAACCGATCGGTTAACCGATTTTTTTTAATTTTTTTTTAAATTAGAATTTAAACCGAAATTAAACCAAAATTTTGAATTTAAACCAAAATACCCGAAAGTATCTGAAATTAACCGAAATACCCAAAATTAACCGAAAAATCCGAAATTATCCGATTATTTTTTGTTTATTTCGCGAATTCGGTTAATTTCGGTTCGATTTTTGAATAACAGAAATAACCGAAAATCGAACCGACCGAAATTTAATCGGTTCGATTCGGTAAAAAAATTGAAAACCGAAAAAACCGAACCGAATTGCACCGAACCGAACCGAATCGCACCCCTAATACCTATCTCTAAAAGAAGTTTTCAAGAAAATTTGAAATTATTGTAATCTTAAAATTTATAAAATCAATAAGAGGTAAAGAACAAGTAACTATTTGAAAACAAAAAGTGAAATAAATTATTATTATAAAAATAAAGTTTCACAAAAAATAGTTACAAAAGATTAATTATAAATTTTGAAGTCTAAAGGTGTGGTGTTTAACAATTTTATTAATAACAAATATTAGATTTTTGATCCACATATTAAAATCCTTTTGTACTATTACTTTTCATAATTTCTCTTAATTATATATTTCATAATTATTTGATTCACCAAAAATCAAGTATAAGAAATTTTATATTCTTACTATTTTAATTTATTTATACAAAATTTTTAAATGATTATCCATCTACTTATTATATAGTATTTTAACACAATATTAGTTTGTTTCATATATTAAATAATTTATATATATATATATATAGATATATTTTTTTTTGTCATGTGAGCCACAACTGAAGGACCCATTCCCCTTACAACCCTCTCTGGGGTTTGGTCGAACAAGCGATCTGGTGACAACCACAAGCACAATTGAACCACTGTACGATGATGGTCCATCATATTAAATAATTTATATTTATCTTTTAGAATTTGAATTTTAACATAAGTAAAATAATATATTCTTTTTATATAAACACATAATTATGCTTTTTATCTATTTTCTAAAACGCAAACCATACCAATAACCAAATAACTTCATTAAAAATGATTTCACTATGAAACTAGAGAATGCTGTCAATGGAAACCCACTAAGTTAATGGCACCTCCCAAATTACTTATATTTTAAAAAATATAAACAAATAAAAATAAAAAGGGGATAATACATATATAAAACTAAGTATAATAATAAGTTTAAATATCAAATCATATTAT
The DNA here is from genome assembly GCA_900406285.1 of Biscutella auriculata. Lineage (NCBI taxonomy): Eukaryota > Viridiplantae > Streptophyta > Magnoliopsida > Brassicales > Brassicaceae > Biscutella > Biscutella auriculata. Next base: position 7,812 of record OVAO01002163.1, read on the forward strand.
TTAATTTGATTATTAGTAAATACTTTTAAAATGAATAATAAAAATTCTAAAAATTATTTTAAATATTAAGTTATCAAATATGATTATTTAAAACAAATTAATAAGATATAAATAGATATCAAATATTTATTATTTAATTATATTGATTAATAAATATATATTAATGGTATTACTGTAGTTATTTTAGTAAGGAAATTTTTATTTTTTCAGAAATATTTTGATAATAAGTTAATAACATTGCATTCCAATATTATTCTTTTAAAATATTTATATTTTAATAAGTGGAGGATAAAAATATAACTCAGGGTATTAAAAAAATTATAAATAGTTAATATATTTTTATGGGAATGTTCCACAAGTGTTTACATTAGTTACAGTGTCGGTGAAGAAAATAAATTTAAAAATAACAAAACAAAGAAAATATGAAAAGATAAAAAGAAAAGTCGACAAATGTTCGTCAGACCACTGTGTCAAAAATGAAAAAGCTAGCGAATATTCTTATTGAAATAAAAATCTGATAATAGAATCCTTTTCTCTAATACTTCTTTACAAAAAGAATACTCGATAATATCTATTAAATACTAAAAAACTCAATTAGATAATATATTAATCAGTATTCTCGATTCTTCTCATATCTCTTTAGTGTCTTTATATAGTGACATCTTCCTCATTAGCTCCACACACCTCTCTCTCTCTATCTCTCTCTCTAACTCCATAGAAATGAAGCTCTCTATGCGTTTGATCTCAGCTACTCTCCTCTTGTTCATGATCTTCGTAGCCACAGGTTCATTACTTACTCATAACTCATACATCTACAACTATGTAACTATTTGCATGTATTAACTCTTTGTGTGAGTGTTTAGGAATGGGTCCAGTGGAGGCACGAACATGTGAGTCAAAGAGCCATAGGTTCAAAGGTCCATGTGTTAGCAAAACTAATTGCAAAAACGTTTGCCACAACGAAGGCTTTATCGGTGGGAATTGCCGTGGATTCCGTCGTCGTTGTTACTGTACAAGACATTGTTAAGGATCTCATCAATGAAACTGATCTCGAATCTTTCTATCTTTTTGTAACTTTGTTTATGTCTAAATCTTCCGTACGGTATAATGTTTGTACCGTACATGCATGTGTGTGTGTGTTTTTGAATAAGTCTTTGGTTTTGTAATGTTTCTTCTTTTATTTCAATGTTGAATCACTTATTAGCTTTTTTTATTTATTTAGAATTTCAAATCTATCATAGCTCTATTAACCAGCTGAGTACAAAGTTAATCAATGTTATATTTAGCTTTGAATATTCGGATTTTTTGTCGGATTCGGATCAATATTTTCGAATTTTGGATTTCCGATATGTTTTTTTTTTCAATTTTGGTTTGATATTTTTCAGGTTTATAATCGATTCCAATATTTGGATGATGTACCGGTAGAAGATCTGAATTAAATTTGGATTTTGTTCAAATTTGCTACTTTCTATCTAAATATATTTATATATATAATATTTATTTAAAATTAATCAAATAATTTTTATTTAATTTCTTCTAATTTTTTGGAAAATAATTTAATATTGATATATCAAAATTTTAATATAACTAATTTTTTTATGTATATTTATTTTAGGTTTTTCCAATATTCATCGATTCGATTTTTTGGTTCTTCAAAACTAAGATTTATTGGATATCTTTTTATCATGTTCGATTTGATATCATTTGTTTCGATTCAATGTTGATTTGATGTTATTTTCGTTAATTAATATAAGTCATAAAAAATTGATTTATTTGTCAATTTTTTAATAACTAAAAAGAACAAATCTTCTGACTAAGATTTAAATTTTAATTTAATAATTAATGATATTAAATATTTTGTTTCCGACGAAATTAAAAGAGTAATCAGTCAAATTCGGACAACCGATTAGCATAGAAATGTCGTATATAATAATGATTATATATTAGATCTTGGAAATATCAATTAGAATTTAGCAGAGTAAAGTAACACAGAGCCTTAGTTATTACACGTGTGTTTGATTCTACACTATAACTTTCCACATGTACTATGTAATATGGTTAAATTAGTACTTTCAAAAAAAATTATTATATTATTTAGGAGTAGGTAAAAAAATCAGTACATAAAAACAACACGTTGTTAAACATATTTATTAAATCTTACATTCGTAAATTCAAAGAATTTATACCAAATTCGTATTAAATTGAAAATTATCGAAAAATTCGCAATGAAATTATATATATACATATTATATAAATTTTAATTATATTTAAATTTTAATATATAAATATCAAAATTATAATTGTAATCTAAAAACATTAGTTATTTTAGATAGATCCAAAAAAATTCAAATACTTTCTTGTAAATTGAATATACTTTTGTAATTTTGGGTAAAAGGTATTTAATATGAATTAAATCTGAATTTATTTTGGTTTTTAATCAATTCTTTATCTAAATATCAAAACTGACTCAAATTTAAATTAGAACTAAATTTCTAAAATATCTAATACTCTAGTTGTTCCAGAATTTTTGAGGTAAATGTATATTTATTAAAAAATTTATTTATCATACAAAAAGTATTAAAATAATTTTAAAGAAAATAAAAAATATTTACTAGAAGTAAATGACTAGTAAATTCAATACTAAACTAAATACTCTCTCCGTTTCTTATTATTTGATTTTTAAGGGTTTTTCACGTTGATTAATAAAACACAAAAACATCATTTAATTTATCTATTTTTCACAAAAATACCATTAACTTCGTATATTTCAACGAATCAAAAACCATACTGCATATTATTAATTGTTTTTTGCTTTAAATTTTTGCATTGAAAATCGAAAACATCACTTAAAATGAAACAAAAATAAAAACTTAAAACATCACTTATTAAGAAATGGAAGGAGTATAATTAAACATTTATATTGACATTTAAAAAAATATATTATGGAATAAATAAAAACTTTTAAAAAATTAATATAATAGGACAGAAAATTTGACTTAAACCCTAAAACAAAAAAAAACTTGAGATTCAAAAAATCAAACCAAAACCTGAATAGGACATCAAGTTCCCATGGTGAACACTACACATGCATGAAAAAGTCTCAAGTTTTCGTGAACAATTACTCTATTTAATACAAACCGCTCAAATTAACGAATCAAAATAGTAATTAGTCAAACTACATTTGTTTTCTTTTAAAGAAAATCAGTCAACATTCTTTGCTGGTTGAACAATTGGTAATTAATACTTATTTTAACTATCTATTTAGATTTTGTCTTGTGAAAATCTAGGTGAATGTGAGTATCCTATGGTTAAATACTCTCTTTATTTAAATGAATGTACACATTATTAAAAAAGTATTTTCTATTTCAATAATTATTAAAAATAATTTAAAATAAAATAAAATAAATTATTTATGAAATTGTGAAGGGCTTAGTTAACTTAATATTAATTATTGTTTGGTGAAAAACATAAAAATGCATTGATTTTTTTTAAAAAAAATTATATTTTAGGACAAAAATAAAAAATTAAAAAATTCTACATTTTAGGATTAGATAATACTAAAAATGTGTATGTTTATTTGAAAAGAGTTTATTTACCATTCTAAAAAGTTGTAAATTTGTCTTTAAAATATGAAGTTTACTTTGGATTTGATCTCAGCCATTCCCCTATATCATTCATGCTCTTTGCTTTAACATGTTAAGTATATGCAGGGTCTTGTATGATTTAGGCCGGACTTGGATTTTAAATAAAGAAGCTTAAAAAAAATTGTGAAGTATATGCATCTCATGACATCTAAATTTACATTCTCATGCCCAATATTTAATCATCTACTTCACATATTTACAATCTAGATATGACCATGTCTATTTATTATTTTATAAAAGATTTTCATTAATAAGTTTAAAAGAAAGTTTACATACACAATTTAAAAAAAATCCATGAATTAAAAACAGAAACAGAATCATGTTTAAATATGGGATGAAATCCTAATCCTAAACCTAAATCTAACTTAAGGATATAGCCACCGCCTAGAGTCTTCGATCCTTCGCCGCCAACTCCGACCGCAGCAAGCAAGGTCTCGGTTCCGGTGAGAAGTGGTGACTAGGGGCAAAAGCCGCCTCTCTCCATTCCCTAGCGTCGAACCTTGAGCAATCTGACCTAGAACGTACTCCACCGTGAGAAAAGCTTCCTCTGCCTTGGACCCACGAATCGGGACCCAACCGAGGCAGATCAAATGGGAGTAGGGTAAAAACCAAGCAAAGCATCGAACCAGGGTTGAAGACCTACATCGTCGTGGACTTTGCCGAGTACCGACCACCACTATCAGGCTAGATGAACAAGGCCACCGGTGAGCTTGCCTCCATGCAACGGTGAAGGAGATGGGTGAATCTCCAAACCGGATCTGAAAAACCAAAGGAAGAAGAAGAAATAACTTCACCGGATCTCGATGCAGGACCACAAAAACCGAGATTGGAGAGAATCGATCAGACGAGCAAAAGCTGGAGTTGCGCACCTCACCATCGCGGAGACTTTTTCTCCGACCAAATCCATAGATCTAGAAGCTCTCGCGAGAAAGGAGGGCCTTCCATCCCCGACGAGACTGAAGCGGACGCGATGCACGAGTGAAGGCTCTCTAGCGGCGATGTGATGGGTTCAACCACTCTCCTTTTCGTCAGAATATTCTTTTGATTACGTGAGAGATTCTGGAGAGAGAGAATTTTAGAGAGAGACTTAGAAAAAAAATCTATGACCCATGTCTTATTATTCTTTATATTATATGGTTTCTATGATGGTTTTTGTTTTGTTTCTAGTTAAACATGTAATCATCTGAAAGACTCCGGCAACACTGGCGGGATAGGATGAGTACTACATCTCCAAGATGGAACAACGGACCTCCTAGGTATGAAGGCAATCCGAAGAGGAATATCCCCTCTTCATATGGAGCTTCATAGCCTTCTTTGGGCAATGGAGAGTATCACCAGACAGGGACGCTACTGCGATATGTATGTCAATGACTGCCAGGATCTCGTCGAAATGTATAATAAGCCGCATGACTGGCCCGCATTCGTGTCCGAGCTAAAAGCCCTCGAAGATATTGTTACCAGAAGCAATCAAATCATTCTAAGATTCGAGCCCCGGGCAAACAACGGAAAGGCGGTTTTCCTGGCAAAATCTGCTCGGCGGAGAGGAATACTGTTCACATACATTAACACGGCGCTTCCATCATGGATAAGTGTGCAGACTAATCCTTTTTCGGACTAAGGGCATCTCCAAACGATACCTCAAATCTTCAAATTTGAGGTATCATGCATTCCATACGATACCTCAAAACTTCAAAATTTGAGGTATCATGAAGTTGATACTTCAAATTTGAGGTATCACCACCATGATACTTCAAATTTGAGGTATCAACTTTTCTTGCTTATTTAGTCCATATATTTATTTATTACTCATAAATAATACTTTTAAATTTTATATTTAATTAGTTTAG
>OVAO01002165.1:0-13302 GCA_900406285.1 Biscutella auriculata
GCTTCGAGTCTCCGTGAGAGCATTTGCTCCCCTCATTTATGAGAGTTTGGGTTAGTGAGCTGGCCTATTTGTGGCCCACAAGAGTTGACAAAAAAAAAACTCAATTTTCGAAATTTAAAATCATCAACATCTTATATTAATTGAGAACCCACTAAGCCTATGTTTCATTCATAGAGTAAATTTAGGAAATATTATATTTATTTTTTCGGAATTTAAAATAAATAACATAAAATATCAAAGTAAATTTAGGAAATATAAAATCATTTTTTGAAATTTAAAATCATCATCATCTTATATGTTAATTGGGAACTCACTAACCTATGTTTCATTCATAGAGTAAATTTATAAGAAATAATATATTTATTTTTTGGATTTTAAAATGTTAAAAATAGATTTCTATCAAATCTAAAATATCATAGTAAAAAAAAATTGGACAAAAAAATTCGAAGGAAGAATATTTAGGACGATTAGGGCACGGAAGCGATTTTCTCGGCGATTCCCTTGTCTTTCTTCCGTCGATCTTGACGATTAGGGCACAGAAGGGTCATATAGTAGCTCATTTTCATGGGAAATCCCCTCCTCCAGCAAAGATCTATGCGAATCTGAACCCGGTTTGGGGAAAATTTGGTAACATTGTTATCAGGGGCTGCTCAGAATTCTCTTGTTTAATCTTCATCCCTTCCGTTGCCACCAGAGAGTGGGTTCTTCAGGTCGGTTATTGGCAAGCTGGGAACTGTGCTTTCTCTGTATACCCGTGGTATGAGGATGGATCGCTAGCCCCATGGATTTGGAAACTGCACCAACGTGGGTGGTTTTGAAGAACGTATCTCCTCAGCTATATACCCTGGATGGAATCAGTACAATCTCCAGCGCTATTGGCGAGCCTTTGCACACTGAAAAATCGCGTCTGGATGTGTTGAATTGTGGAGATACTCGTGTGAAAGTGGAAATCGACCTCAAAAATACCCCTCCAACTTCAGTTATCGTGGAGGATGCTGAGGGGAATGCGGTTCAAGTTAAAGTCGAATACCCTCGATTACCCCCCAAATGCTCTAATTGCCTCAAGTTTGGTCATTTTATAAGTCGTTGACCAGCTCCTCTGTTGAAAAAGGATAAGACAGCGGATTCATTGCCCCCTATGGAGCCATCATCGGAAGTTTCTGCTCCCACGTCTCCTCATATTCTCCCAGCCGTTCCATCTCTCAAGGATCCCATAATCCAATCCGCCCTAAAGCTGGAAACATCGCAACTTATGAAGAGTAATGCCAAGGAACGTCGTCCCATGATAAGAAAAAAGTCTCGCTCTCGTAGCTCCCCACCACTTGAATCTCGAAGGGGTCTTGTTAACCCAAGGCCGCTAGTTGAAATTTGTCCAGTTCAAACTCTAAGTCCATGTGCTAACTCTACGAATGATCATTCTCCCACTTTTGATCAGAATGTGAAACCAATGGATTCCAAAGAGCAGGCTTTGATTACTGCTAAGGTTGTTGTCCCGGATCCTTCTCTAGAGGAGGGAGAGTTTACTCCTGTTAAGCTCTCCAAGAAAGCTTGTAAGGAATTGGCTAGGCAGCAGTGGCTTGTCAAGAAGGCAGCGATGTTTGCTTCTCGTTATCCGGGGACCTCCCGGGACGGTCCTTAATCCCTATGAGCTTTTGCTCACCCTTTTTTGGCTCTAAATTATGTCGGTCTTTTCTTGGAATGTTCGAGGTTTAAATCACCCTGCTCGTCAATGTTACGTCAAGCTTTGGATTAATAATAACAAACCACTCATTGATGGCCTTTTGGAAACGCATGTTCGCGAGAACAATGGAACTTTTTTGTTATCTTCTTTCCTTCCAGGGTGGAGAAGTGATAACAATTTCTCGTCTAATGCTTTTGGTAGAATTCTTCTTGTCTGGGATCCGTCGTTGGTGGTGTTTATATACAAGAAAACTCCCCAGCTTATCTGTTCTGGTGTCTTTAATCCTTCCACCAAGGATTACTTTACTTTGGTAATGGTATATGGTTCTAATTCATAGGCTCAAAGACGCAAGTTATGGGAAGACATCAGTTATATTTCCTAGATGCGGTATGTGTCTAACTCCCCTCTTATCATCATGGGGGATTTCAACCAGATTAGAACATCTTCTAATCATTTCTCCGAAAGACACTACCCCCTTCAGTTATCTAGTATGGAGGATTTTGAAAACTGTCTCAGGGTAATAATCTTCATGATTTGCCTGGGCGTGGAGTGCACTACACCTGGTCTAATAACAGGTCTGAGGATATTATTCTCCGGAAGTTGGACCGTAGTGTTTTCAACGAAGCTTGGGTTTCTTCTTTCCCGCTCTCAGAAGCGACCTTCGATCCTCACGCTGTGTCGGACCATGCCTCTTGTCTGGTCTCTATTCGTCCAACTTCTGTTCGGACTAAGACGAGTTTCAGATATTTCTCTTTTCTGTCTTCGCATCCTTCCTTCATGGACAAAATCAAGGAAGTGTGGAGTTCGAGCTCTCTGGTTGGCTCTAAGTTGTTCTGTTTGGGACAGCTTCTCACTCAGGTGAAGATTTCTTGTAAGAATCTGAACAGGCAAAGTTTTAGTGATCTGCAATCCCGCACTTCAGGTGCGCTTTCTCGCCTCTTGGATGTCCAACAACGTCTGCCCACCTCTCCATCGGTATTACTTGCTCGAGAGGAAGTTTTACATAGGAAGGAATGTAATTTCTATGACAAAGCTCTTGAGTCCTTCTATAGAAAAAATTCAAGGATTTTATGGCTTAAAGAGGGGGCTTCCAATTCCAAGTTTTTCCATAGATCGGTGTTAGCTAACCAGGGCAGAAATCGTATCGGGTACATTTGAAATGAGAATGGGACTAAGGAGTACGGTCCGGATCAGATTAAAGCGCAAATTCTGGCATACTACACTGATCAACTCGGGGCTGCCTTAGATGATATTTATCCTATTTCAGTCGACGAGATTAAGTCCATCCACCCCTATAGGTGCTCCTTGAACCTCTCTGCTCAATTGCGTCAGGTGCCTACATCAGATGACATTAAGGGATAAAGCCCCGGGCCCTGGTGGCTTCCCGGTTGAATTCTTTAAGGAAGCTTGGGAGGTCGTTGGTGCAGATGCAATCAAAGCGGTTAAGGAATTCTTTCAAACCGGTCATCTTCCTCGTCGTTTTAACGTGACAATTATTTCTCTTATCCCGAAGGTTGTGGGTGCGGATAAGCTGTCTCAATACAGGCCAATCTCTTGCTGTTCAACCATATACAAAATTATCGCTCGGGTTATTAAATCAAAGCTGCAACTCTTCATTTCAAATTTGGTGCAAGTTAATCAAGTCAGTTTTATCAGAGGGAGATTATTGTGTGAAAATGTTCTATTGGCTACCGAACTGATATCTAATTTCCACCGTCATGGAAGAGTAACTCGGGGCTGCCTCCAAATCGATTTAACTAAGGCGTATGATAACATTAACTGGGATTTCATCATCAACATTCTGTCCGCCTTCGAGATTCCTAAAAAATTTGTTGATTGGGTCAAGGTATGCATCTCCTCTCCTTCTTACAGTGTTTCGGTTAATGGAGAACTAATGGACTTCTTCCTGGGGAAGAGAGGCCTTCGTCAAGGCGATCCAATCTAGTATCTTCTCTTCGTCCTTGCCATGGATATCTTAGCCAAAAAACTTGATCAAGGGGTGGTTAATGGGTCTTTTGGTATTCATCCCATGTGCGACGCGCCGTTGGTTACGCACTTGAGTTTTTCAGATGATCTATTGCTCTTTTGCGATGGTCAAGAAAGCTCAGTCCAAGGCTTATTGGCTATCCTTGAGGAGTTCCGTTACTACTCGGGTCTATGAATTAATAGGTCCAAGACGGCTCTCTTTCTGGATGGTGGTGAATCTCATGCAAGTGGAGCCTTGGCCGAAAGGCAGGGGTTACTAATCAAGCATTCTCCCGTGAGGTATCTAGGGGTTCCGTTATCTTCTAAGCGTTTATCAAAGCAGGAATATCAGCCGCTCCTTGAGAAAGTGGCGGGAAGATTTTTAGCTTGGTCTGTCCGGTTTCTCTCCTTTGCTGGCAAGCTCTAGTTAATTCAATTTGTTATATACTCTACCATTAATTTCTGGTCTTCCATGTTTATCCTTCCCAAGTACTGCATCAAGAAGCTGGAACATATATGCAATGGTTTCTTGTGCAAGGGTGCTCATACATCGACAAGAGGAGCAAAAATATGTTGGGATTCTGTCTGTTCTTCTACGCAAAGTGGCGGCTTGGGCTTGAGGAATTTGGAAAATTGGAATCTAGTTCTCGGTTTAAAATTGATCTGGCTGATATTTGCCTCGGGGGGTTCCCTTTGGGTCTCATGGGTGCGGCGTAAACTTATAGCCTCGTCTAATTTTTGGGAGCTTGATTGTAGTGTGCGGGGCAGTTGGCTTTGGATCTCACTATGTAAGCTGCGTAGTATAGCCCGCCGGTTCATTGCGTGTGACGTTAGTTCTAGGATAACAACAAGTTTCTGGCATGATAATTGGACAAATACGAACTCAGGTTCGCTTCTTGCTCTCACTCAATGTCAAGGCCCTCGGCTACCAGGCATCCCTCTGGAAGCATCAGTGAGGGACTCTCTTTGTGGATCAGATTGGTCCCCAAACTCTAGCAGAAGCAGAGACCACCTGTTGTTACTTCTGAAAAATTCACTTCCTCCCGCTGCCCCAATTGTCGCTTCTGAAAATGATGATTCCTACGGATGGAAGCTCTCTACTTCAGCTACTTCAAGGGATTTCACATCCACAGGGACATGGTATGATTTGAATCCCTTAGGTCCTAAGGTTTATTGGTATGATGTAGTTTGGTTCTCGGGATGTGTACAAAAGCATGCGTTCCTTTGCTGGGTAGCGGCTAGGAATCGTCTCCCTACTCGAGATCACTTGGCTAGTTGGGGTCTTGATGTTCCCCATCTCTGTCTCCTATGCGGTTCTGATCAAGAAACTCGACAACATTTGTTTTTCAACTGCCCGTATAGTTATTTCGTTTGACATTACTATACATCAAGGACGGGCGTTGTTGTCCCGTTGGCCTTCGAGGACTGCCTTCGCTGGTTACATCGACCTTGTCAAGATTCCCACTCGGCTCTAATCCTTAAGCTCGCAGCCCAAGCAATGATTTATGAACTCTAGAAAGAGCGGGATTCTCGCCTTCACATGAAAACTCTCAAACCTCCTGAAAGTGTTCTTTCTTTCACTCAGGTCATTGTTTGGTCGCGCCTGGATCCGCTAGACAAGGCCCGTCCCTCCCCTGATCCCACCTCTTCGCTTTTGGCTTCTTGGTACCTTCAGTTTCAATCGTGACTCCCCCAAGTCTCTATGCCATTGTCTCAGTTTCATCTCTATGCTTTTTCACTTCCCCTGTTTCTTGTCCTCTGTTTTATTTTCCCCCTTCGTTGTATAAGACCTTTCTACTAATGAATTAAATTTATAAAAAAAGAAGAAAAAAAAATATCCTTAGGAAATATAATACTAAATTTTCGGAATAACTAACCTAAACAAATTTTTTTGGTTTAAAAATATTCAAATTACTATCGAAATTCAGAAAATGTTTTATTCAATTCTCGGATTTTAAAATATTCAAATTAATTCATATCGAGCCTAAGATATTAGAGTAAATTTAGGAAATATAATAATAAATTCTTGGAATAAGTATTTATATTAAATATATTGTAAATAAAATAATATTATAATATGATATATATAAATAATTTATTATGTTATTTTATAAATGTATAATTAAAATTATAATATTTAATCCCGAGCATGGCTCGGTCAAAATCTAGTTGTCCATTATTTGAGCTATTGACAAAAGAATTTTTGTTTTCAAAAATAGAAAAGTATTATTTCAAAGGTTGCTTTTAAATTAACTCGTTAATTAATTTTTTATTCAACAGTTTTAATACATTACGTTTAACAAATAAAAGTTAATATTAATAACTATGTATGTAAAAAAGGATTAAACAATTCAGAAAAAAATAAAAAAACAGTAGGTCCCACTCTTCTTCTTCCCTTTCAATTACCTTTCGGCAGCTCTGAGGATCTTATCCCATTCTACAACTTCTTAAACAAAAAACGGATCTACCATTTATGTTCTTTTTCATTTTTGGGTTTTAATTAGGCTTAAGAACCTCTTAAAAACCCTCAATGAACATGGTCTAACAAATCTATGTTCTAGTCTCTTTTTTTAAGATTACAGAATCACCTACTAACCAATGAATTGTATACACGTGTTATAACTTTAATCATTAAACTCAAAAGTCAAAACTAATAGTCATCTCGTGTTTCCATCTCGCAAAAGTGAAACGTATGCTTTTTTGTCAGAAAAGGGGGAGATTTTCCTTATTATATTAAAACGAACTTATAACAAATGTTTTGGGGCATAACCCTCCCAAGCGTCATCCCTGAAAACATAAACATAATCTCTGATAAACAATCAAAGAAAGGGATCTTTAATGGGAGGGAAGCCCATAACTAGCTAAGCTATTAGCAAGATAGTTAACTTTTCTATACTCTTGAATAATATAGATTAACTAGTTCCTTCGAATAAAATCTTGACAAAATCGTACTAGCAATGCTAAAGGATGGAAATCACCCATCCCTGACTGCAAGAGCCCTGTTATTATTTCTAGTCTAATTCTAGAATAACCCTTCTAAATCCTCTCTCCCAGGCGATGGCCAACCCATAGTAGGCGCCCCACAGCTCCGCTAACGGCACCGAGCAACAGCCAATATTCACCGCAAACCCTACTAGCTACCGTCCCTTGCTATCCCGACACGTTCCAGCCATGGCTAAATTCGAATTGCCTATCGAGGCTCTGCCAGAGTTCACTTTGACTCAATAACCAGTCGATTTCTGCCACTTAACCTCTACAAGCGCCATCACTGACTTTGTACCAGCCCCAAACAAGTTTAAGATAACATGAAATTGTCTTCTATGCAGGCTTTCGTAGGAACTCCATGCGGTCCCGAAATTTATCTGTAGCACCAAAAACATAACCACATCTCCATTTCCAGCCCCGCTATACTCCGAGCGCAAATAGAACGACCCACTATGTATTCTCTAGATTTGAATAGATCCATTGCAAAAGCGACTAAGCAAAGAAACGTTGTCTCTCCCTCTTTGGGACCAACTGACGCCAAACCCATTCCATAGATGGGCAGTCCCCGAGGACGTGAATGATCGTCTCTATATTCCCTTTACATAAATCATATACTCCTTGGTCTGACATATGTCTACGTTGACGTTCAACGTTAGTCATAATAGCTTGGTTAATGACCAACCAAATTAATAACTTAACTCGTTCTTGTACCTGCACCTTCCACATACGCTTTTACATCTTCTCCATACATGTTGTCGGGCGTATGTCCTTCCGTAAGAGCGCATAAGTTGCTTTAACCGAGAACACCCCATTCGAAGGCCCAAACAAGGAGAGGTGGTCCTTTGCGCCTGTGAAATCGTCCACCACAACCGACCGTAGCTTCACCAACACATCCTCTAGTAAGAGATCCTTCAAAAAATGCATGGTCCACCCCATGCCCATCTGCCAGAAAGACCGGTTCGATAATTGTAACCAATTCTCGGGGAACGGTTGTGTGGCTATTGATATACCTCGTTTTTAGTCGGTTTTTAGATCGGTTTTCATTCGTTTCTTGATACTTTAGGACTGCATTTAGAGTCTTTTAGGTTGCATGGCAACCTTTTCTCTTATTTCAGGTGTGGGAACCTAACTTTGCGATTTTGGAGTCATTCGAAGCACTTTGGAGCAATTTTGGACCAACACTCTGTTTTCGGAGAGGTGTACCGGTTAGCCTGACCAGTACCGTGACCGATCCATGGTCCGCAGCCTTTAGACCGGTCAGTCTTGACCGGTCCGCTCGCCCTTCTTGCCCGATCCATGCCTCCCGTAGAGACGTACCGGTCACCTGGACCGGTACCTTGCCCGTTCCATCACCCGCAACTTTTGGACCGACCTTCCTCAGCCCGGTCTTGTTTCCCCGATCCAGTCGATCCAGCATGGCAATTTTGTAGGGCAACCTTTCTATTTTGGGAGAGACTATAAATAATTGTTTTCTCATACATTTAAAAAGAATCTTTTATCTTTGGATCAATCTTTTATCTATCTTTTGTTCTCTAGTTTTCTCTTTTGAATCTTTGTTGAATCTTGAAGTTTTTAAGGATTTGTCTACTTTGTTTAATTTTCTTCTTAATCTTTTCTCTTAATCATGTTTAGCTTAATCTCATCTATATTTGTGTTTACCATGGGTCTTAGTGAGTAGTCATCTATTAGTTGAATGGAATGGTAGATTAGGGTGATTTTGAGTTGAGATTGAGTTGTTTAGGGCTTATTATTATTGACCTTCACATGTTTAAGGAGTTTAATGCTTGATTACGAGTAGCTAACTTAATCATGATGATAGGTAGTTTCATACCCGGAAGGTGTTTGTGAAAATGCTTGAATGAGTTAGACATGTGCTAAATGAAGCCTAACCAAGGGATTGTGCTAGGATCATGTAGTAGTTGTATGGGCTAGTGTTTATTGCTTGCTAATTGTGAGTTTAGTCAAGGGATTGTTCACTCTTGCAATTAGTAAAGGGGCTTTCACCAAGGGATTGGGTTAGTCTATTTTAGATAGATCCTAGACTAAGGGTTAGCATTGTTATGATAGAAATGAGTAGCTTTATCAATCCCCATATCACCCGAAATCGATTACCATTCCAATTGCCTAGTTTCCATCCTTGTCAATCAATCAATTTCTTGTTATTACCTTGTTATTTGATATTGCAATTAGTTGATCATCTTGCTTTATATTATGGTATTTGTTAGTGACAAACAAACCATTATCAATCACCAAGACTTAGCAATCTCTACATAGATCTAGTGTGTAATTAACCCCGACTTTGGTTCGATAAACCCCGGGTCAATACCCACTTTACTACATTGAAAAGCAAGGATTTAATCTTTCACTAACCAATAGTGAATAGGCCAAAAACCTACTTATCAGCTATCTCTCACTGCGACACATCCAACAACCACTTGTCCGCCCAAAATCTTACTTTTCGCCCATCCCCAATGATCCAACAAGCACCCTTGAACACCACCGCCTTAAACCGGTTACCATGCGTCTCTAACTAGGCGACTAGTGCACCTTCCTTACTAGCTAATCAAGCTCATGCAAATTTCCCAAGCGGTACTTGCTTCTTAAGACCCAAACTCAAAGACTACGCTCATCCTCGAGTAATCGCCATCCCAACAAATCAATCAGTTGACAGAGTCTCTCAATGCACAAAAAGAGATAAGGGGACTACGGGTCCCCCTGCCTTAACCATCGGGTTGACCTGACTCCTTCTGTCTTCTCACCATTCTAGAGGACAGTCATGCGTGGTCCTGTGATATATGTCAAGATTCGTTCAATCCAGACCAATGACATTTTTGCATCTCTCAACGTGTCCTCCAAGAAATCCTAGCGACCCCGATCGTACGCCTTTTCATGATCCAACTTCAAAAGCATCCATCCCTTGCGACCCTTCTTCTGTCGCATTGAGTGTACAACTTCATGTACCACCACAACATTGTCGATGCTCAACCTACCCAGGATGAAGCTCGATTGTGCCGGCCCAATCAACTTTGAAATCACTTGTTTGAGCCGGTTCACCATTATTTTAGTAATAATCTTGAAGGCAGCATTGCACAAACTTATCGGGCGAAGCTGAGATAAGCGCTTCGGGTTCTCCAGCGTTGGGACTTGCAAGATCAACACATCATTCGGTCTTGGTGGAAGAACTACGCTCTCGAGGAACTCCAGAGCAAACCTGTAACCGACCCGCCTACGAGGTCCCAATTGTCTTGGTAGAATAAAGGTTGATAACCATCTGGTTTGAGTGCCTTGAACCGGCCCATGCTCCTTGGTGCAATGTCTACCTCCTCAAGTTCAACCAGTGTATCTAAGGCATGCTTCTCCACCCTTGTTTGTCTTGTAAATTCACCGCCCCCTAAAGGCTGACCAACACTCACCACATCAGACAAGGAATAGAGCCTTGAAAAGTACTCTCTTGCTAGAGTTTCTAACTCTACATCATCAGAAATCTAACGCCCACTTTCATCCTTCAACCTCTCGATCATATTCCTCCTTTGTCGAATAATGGTCGACGTATGAGAATATGTCGTATTCTGATCCCCTGGTGCAATCCATTTTTCCCGAGATTTCTTAAACTAGATCATCTCTTCTTTTTCAGGAGCATATCCAAATCCTTCAACACTCTTGCTTCCCTTTCCAATAATGCATCCTTAGGTGAGATGTCAATACTCTCCTGAATCCGAGCAATCTCCTCCAGCACGTTTGTCTTCCTCTTGAACACGTCCCCAAAGACTTCCTCGTTCCATATTCTCAGCTTGTGGGATAAACATCGCAACACCTCAGGTGTCGACAACTCATTGTTCCACGACGCAACCAACAACTGTTTGAACCCCTCATGCTTTAGCCACATTACTGGAATCGAAAAGGCCTTTTATCCGGATTTCCCCTTTTGACTGGGTTTAGCTGCACGAAAAGTGGCGTGTGATCCGAAGACAAAGCAGGCAAGTGAGTCACGATTGCCTCTTGCCACCGAAGCCTTGCCCAAGGGGAGCACAATACCCAATCTAATCTCTTAGCAACAAAATTCCTTTCTCTTATGCTTCTTCTCCAAGTGAATTGATTCCCCTTAAAAGCCATATCAATGAGCGTCGACTCATTGATCCAATTATCAAACTCCAGCAAATCCAAAGACAATGTCCATTTCCATCGGTTCGTTCATCCACTCAGAAAATCGTATTAAAATCCGCACCTATTATAAGTGGTTTAGTAACACCTGAGATATGCACAACTAACTCGTGCCATAAACCACTCCTCTTATTTGCGGGTAGTGTTTCATAAACCACGATCAAGTGCACCACCCCCTGGTCACTCATAATTTTAGAGTGAATGGACTGTGCTATAGAAGCCAAGATTTCCACCTTCCCGACACCCCGTCTCCAAAGTTGCCAAATGCCGCCACTCTGACCCAGTGCATCCATCGTAAAAAAAGAGTCTTCGAATCCTAATTTTGTGCAAATTCTGCTTGTCCCCTCCGCACCTGTATGTGTCTAAAAAAGCCAACATATCAGTTTTATTTCTTCAAGAGATAGTGAATCAAACGTCTAGAATTAGGTTTAGATGCCCCCGATATTTCCAAAGGATGCAATTTATCATTGATAAGCTCGGGAAATAGAGAAGAGCTGGGGAAACCTGTTAGTCGCATCAAACATCTGCCCCCGACTCCCTCAGGGTGGTTTTCCCATCATTCTATGTCGGACCACCGTCAACGACTGACTCATTGATCTTACGACTAATACATGCGTCCCCCGGGACTCGTGAGGCAGCATGTTGCAAAAAATTGTGTGGGGGCGTGAACAACAAGACCCCCATTCGCTCATCCTCCCCACTTGCAACCCTTTCCAGAGAATGTCTCATGTCTAATGCATTTCCCTTTCCCAAATACTAACCCTTGAGTTGGTATACCATGCTTCTTATATCCCGCTTTCACTCTCTAGTTTTCCGACCCTGTTGATCCAAACCTGAACTTATATTGAATCGTCGTATCAACAAGAATCATATCACTTTCCACACCAGAGTTTTGCATCTTTTTGAAACCCCACCCTACCTGAGTCTCAGAGCGCTCGTTACGTGGCATCACGTTCTCTTTGTTTCCTTCAATCGCCAAGACCTCCGTCTGAGTTGTGTCTTCCTCCCTAAAATCGTTTAATCGACCAAAGATATTCGTCAGGGGGATCACTACCAATGCATTTGTCTTCAAGCTCCCCATAACCCCCTGTTTATCTCATTACTCATTGCTACCACACCTCCAATATGACATAACTACAATTTCTTCTTAGGATTTTGCACCATCGTGTGCCCTCATCATCCTTCGACCCCGCAATTGGATCAACACTCGTTGGAGGTCTCGACACATGTGCAACCGGGGCCACAATACGACTCAGACAATGGCTCACAAGTTGGCCATACACCCCACACCCTAAACAAATTTTTGTGATCCCTTCAAATTCCACAAAATATTGCTCGTCATTCACCATCACAAATCATTTTAGCGGGTTCCTCAGATTTATTTCAATACAAACTCTCGCAAAACGTATTCCTTCCAATTTCAGAGTTGTCGAGCCCACTTTCAAAGGTTTTCCAATTACCTCAACAATTCCCATAAGAACTTGTGGGTGGTAGAAATTCAATGGCAGGTTAGAAATTCATACCCACACCAACGTAGTAATGATATCTTTGCTTAAGGGGTCGAATTCAGGTGACCAAGCGCATACCTATAAGTTACTCCCAATTATCCTCCATGCCCCACCCGTCACCACTGCCAAGAACTCATCAACATCCTCAAACCAAATCATGAAGAACTTCCACGGAAGATCCATGACAAACATTCCACATCGCGACTTCCATAATTCCCGTAACTTCCAACTCAATATCGGCATAGACACCACTCACCCAAGGAACTTAACAATCATGCAATTCCTCCACAACCCATTCATCTTATCCAACACATCATGCCCTATCGTGATGACCGGTTCTCTGTCGGGAAAATTCAAGCTCATTCTTTCCTTCACAAAATCTCGTCCAATCACTTGCTCCGGTAACGAATCCCACCGGCTGTCGTCTTCATCATCCTTTTAGCCAATGTACCCCCTGAATCTAGTGGCCTTGCCCATTCAACCAAATATTCATCTTGTTTCTTGCTCGATGAACCCTTAATCGCCTCCATTCTAAATGAAACGTATGATAAACTTCAACTTTGAGTAATTTAGGAAAATAACAAAAAAAAATCTTATCTATGTAGATTTCTCAATTTTTATTGTTTAGATATGTGGTCACCTATGATTTTCTTTTTTCTTTATAAAAGAAAATTAATTTTCTCTTACAAGCTAACAACAAAAAGTTTTCATAATTAAGTATAATGAATAGTGTTGGTGATGGGTAGTTCACCATCTCAAGGAGCGACACATATCTAATTTTGTTCTATTTATAATTATTTCAGATGAAGAGTTACTCGATTCAAAGATGTTGGGCCTAAAGAAAGAAGATTTTCACTCGCAAATGAGGATTTATCATAAGCCGGTTCAAAAAACAAAAGACTAGACCTAACATTGTTTTCTATAAATAGGGAAAAATGCTCTACTTTGAAAAAAGAAAAAATCGGGAGAGTTCGCTAATGAGAGTGATCATTAAAATTCTAC
>OVAO01002166.1:0-12506 GCA_900406285.1 Biscutella auriculata
TTACTAGAAAACATTAGACAAAATTCCATGCAACAATTAATCGATAACTTAAACAATCACTTGGAAAGAATCGACTAACAACCTATTCACTTAATTCGGGAATTCTATCAAGAACCTCTCGGGTGATAAATTTCTTATGGATCTAGATTTGGTTAGCTACTCCTAATCTAGCCTTAAGCACATGAGCAAGTTGAGAATATCATTTCTACTATAGATCTAAACTATTTCTAGCAATCCAAAACCTACCANCACCCATAAGTTTAGGCATGAGTTGTGAGAGGGGTTGAGATTAGAAACAATAAATCAAAGCAAGAATAACAATAAAAACAAGAACAATCATATAAAATAAACTTGCATAAATTAAAAGTACCAAAANTCAAAACCTAAGAAAAATGAGTGTAAAAAACGTTTTTAGGGTTTTTTGGGTTAAGTCTTTATATAGGAGACCAAAAATCAAGTTAAATATGGAAACTAGATTTGAGGCGGCAGAACCTCTGCCGGTCAGTGCAGACCGACGGGCCTGACCGACGTGCCTCGTCCAGTGGCCGCTGTTCGAGCTGCGTCGATCAGCGTTTACGGCAGACCTGACCGGCGGCCTTCCTCCAGTTTCATCTGGTTGATGTCCACCGGTCTGGCCTGACCGGCGTGTGCTTGACCGACGGTCTTGGCCATGACGGGACTTAGCCATATTTGCTCGTTTATGCTCGTTTTCGCTCGCTTATGCTCCGTATTCGCTCGGTTCCTCTCTTTTGCTTCCTCTGCACCTGGAATGCTGAAAACATGCAAATGCAACCTAGAGACTCTAAAATGCATCCTAAACTAACGAAAAACAAGTGAAAATCGAGGGTTAAAATCGTTAAAATTCACACCAATCAACCATTAATAAGTCGTTGTAGCAGCCTAACATACTACTTGCTTATGAGAGCATTGTTTAACTCCCTAAATCTGCCTTTGTTAATGATTGAATCAGCCTTATCAAACCTGAACTTGGGCAATAAATAATAAACCGTCAATCCATAAATCAGTCGTAAGCAAACGTAACTCAACCTTTTTAAAATCATAAAATAACCGCTATTAAGTCAGAACTCAGTCATATTTAATATAATTTAGCTATTTGAAACAAATTTATAATCCGTAAATCAGATTTCAAATTCGTTTTTCCGCCAAAAGCACCTTCTCCCGTAAAATAGTTTCTCCCCTTATCAATTTAAAAGCCATATACAAAATCATTTTACCCATCTAGAATCTTAAACAAATCGATTTCTTCCTAGGTGCCTAGCAGACTTGTCCGACACCTCCGAGAGTTCGCGAAGGTTGGCAAATTTGACAGACGATTTCGATATCTCGTCGAAGGCTCCAACATCAAGCCATAGCGGACAAACATCGAGGGCGTATGGAGTACCTACTCAATGTTGGTGTGACAAAGAAATCATTGTGAGGACCTCGAAAACGAAAATGAATCTGTATAGGAGGTTCTATCAATGCTCTTTTGCTGCCGAAAATAGGGTATGGTTGAATAGAATTGCGAATGTTGATCGAATATTGGATATGATGTTATCAATTCTTATACCTTGTTTGAATCTGGCAGGTGGTGAATGATAAACATGTTTTTAAATGGCTCGATGAAGGAGTCCATGACGAATTGGAAACGAGAAGCAAGAAGTTGGCTAAGTACGAGGAGGAAATGAAAGAGGTTAAAGAGTCCTTGGAGGCAGATATGAAACAAATTGAAGAAGTTGAGATTAACCTCTTTAATCACTTTCATAGCAATACTGAAGAAATTGAATGTCGCGTTAGGAAGATTACGATGTTATTGTTCTTGTTTTCGGTAGTTATTATAGTTATTGTAATGAAAGCAATGTGCCAGTAACGACAATTACAACTCAACCATAATTATAGTCGTAAATCAGTCGTAATTGTACCCTACATAAGCCGTCATAAGATAGCTATGTGACGACTAATTTTGGCCGTCAACTATGTCTCTGTATAAACGGAGCCATACCCTTAACGATGTCTTTTTTTTATGATTTTATAATTGACTGACCTGTAATAAATCCGTAAAAAAAAATCAATCTAATATAATATAAAAATATAATAAGTAAATCACTCTTAATAATACAATATTAAAATATAATCTGTAAGCTATAATGTCCTGCTAGGAACTTTCTGCAAAGTCGAACATGTCTAATTAGGAGAAAACGATTTTGCGTGTGTATGGTTTAGTAAGAACAAAGTTCCTATTGAAATAAGAAGTTGTAAAATAATTAGGGCTGGGAAACTAAACCGGAACCGAAAAACCGAGTCGAAACCGACCGAAAAGATCGAAAAACCGTACCGACCGAAAAAAATCGTTTATTTTTATGTTTTATTCTTTATTTTGTGTTTTATTTATAAGATGTCGTATTTGGAGGCATGTCTTATGATGACAGTTATTAAAGAGGTAGAGTTAGTTCTGCCTCCGATAGTGCTCACAAAGGTTGCTTTAAGGCTATTGGTTGCCTCTATCTGACCCTCTAAAAATAGAGAAGAGATTTGCTCCAATGGTCACCTCTATTTCTTACTCTGAAAAATTAATTTTAAATATAATAGTTGATGTATAACCACAACATAATATATTACTAAACCACATAATAATATATTGAAATTAACTCAGTCAAAGTATTTGGGTTCAAAGCCCTAGCTGCTCTACGACTAGAGGATCTGCGAATCCCTCCTGCTTATACTAAAACTTTCCAGGGCCCACCTCCCCTACAATATCGTCACCACAGTAGAGTTTAACCACCAAGTCTTGGATAAGAATCTACAACGCACTAGAACGCCCTTGTTGTGCAGCTTGGTAGCGCGTTTGTTTTGGGTACAAAATGTCACGGGTTCAAATCTTTTGGATCGAATGAAAAAGATATTGTTGAAAAAAAGAAATTTTTAATTTAGGTTTTAAATCGTGTGTTTTGTGGAATGTGGGTAGTGGTAATGATCTTTTCGATGACCCCTGGATATCGAAGGCGTCCTTCGAGTAAACTCGTAGTTCTTACAGGGGGGGGGGGGGTGAAGGGAGGGCCGACTCCAATTGGTAGAAAAAATGATCACTTATACTACCCCAAGCATCTGACTGCATATTCCTAAAATAGCAATAAATAAGTAAATATAAAAAGCGCTATAGAATTCATCTCTATTCTGATATTCAAATTCGATAGAGATAAAGTTGAAACATTGAAAGAGTAGATTTTTTTTTTTATTTCAAATCATAACATATAACCCAGCCACATCATGATATATTGTGTTAATGTTGAATATTTTGTTATTTAAATAACCTAAATACTAATAATATAGAGATACATGTTAAGATGTCGTATTACGAGGAAATGCTGACTTATTACGTTACCGAGGTAGAGTATGTCTACGCATTAATAACTCACTAGAGTTGTACCCGCGCTATGCGCATGTTTTTTTTGTAATTTATAATTATGATGAACACTTTATGTCATAAAATAATAGTATATATATAGATGAAATAGTTCACAACAACATTTTAAGTATATAAACTCTGTTTTAATGTAAAATAGATTAAATGAGAGCTATTAAAGATGTAGATATAGCGACCCTCTGATAATGCTCACGAAAGGTTGCTAAGTTATCATCCCTTGTTTAAGATGGGTGTATAAAAAGGGTATTACCAAGTGTTCTTATCTCTCAATCAGTTAAGAAAGAAAAAATAACGAAACGTATTCCAGATGACGAAAACTACCGCAGTTACCTACTCCACCACATAAACCTACTATAGTTAGCTTAACCTTCGGAATCCTCAAACGATTCATCAACGGAGGTGGAGTTCGAGAGTCAAGGGAGTGGTGGAGGAAAAGGGTGGGGGAAGAATCAGTTCGAGGAGTAGAACCGGGTGAAGCATCGATTTTGGGGAAAAGATCACTCAGGAGAATGACGTTCCGCGGTACGCCGATGCCGCCGATCGTGGGACCACCATTTCCGATAATGCTCAACTTCTCGCAACCGCCTGATGGCGCTGGATATACAAATATCACACTCCTGTTTCCTACTAGACGGACCTCCTATCCGAAGGACCGTAAGAGAGTCGTAGAAATAATCGAAATGCTTCAGGACATTCTCAAGCAGATTGACTATTGAAGATATTAAGATTAAGCTTTTTATTATTATGTATTGTTTGTGCCAATAATTAGTCAAACAGAACACATACATAATTAACTAAACCATAACAAAACTCATACATAATTAAACTAAGCCGTATCAGAGCTCAGACATAATAAAACTAAGCCGTAAAAAAAGAACTAAGACACAATTAAACTAAGCCGTGAGAGAACTCAAACATATTTAAACTAAGCCATAACAGACGTCACACATAATCAAACATAACTCTTTTGAACTATAATTACAACCATAAACACAACTCAGCCAAGTAAGACAATATTATAATCATTAACTCTGCCGCTTATGCGTAACTCAGCCGGAGTGAAAACACAAGTCAAACCGTTACATAACTCAGATATACTTAAGCTAAGTCGTATTAGAATTCATACATAATTAAACTAAGCCGTATCAGAACTCATACATAATTAATCTAAGTTGTATCAAAACTCAGACATAATATTAAACTAAACCGTATCAGAATTCAAATATTTCTCTTGATGTACGTGAAGATAACTTGTGCATGTTCAAATTCCCTATTAGTAATTTGTGGATGTTCAAGTTATGACGGTTCGTAACTAGTGGCTCTTCAGTACTAGCGTATTTATATGAAATCATTAGTTCACATCTCCATCACTAGGCATCTATGATTGTCGAAAAGTCTCCCGAAGCACACAACAATGGTGAAATGTATGAAGTCAGACAACATGGAAGATGATGCATCGAGGGAGGTGGAGAGCCCATTTCGTCTACCAGAAGAAGCGGGTTATGGTTCGATCACAATGGTGCTTCCTGATGGATGGAGCTATACAAGGGAATACATGAAGAATGTCAGGGCTCTTCTCAAATTTTTTTAGTACCTTCTATAGCGTATTGATAGCATGTAGTTTTTTGTAGTTTGTTTTTCCATTACACGGCCAAACCCTAAGCTATGTATTGTTTTACTCAACTCTTTCTTTATATAACTTAGTTGTATCCTAAATATGGAACGTAGTAGTTTCATATTTATTGTCTGAGTTATCTAGTTTGTATTTACATCATGGCGGATGTATGAGACAAAGTTATTCCAAAAATTCGGCGTATTAGAAAATTTCCTAACCCGTAAATCAGCCGTGAATATCATCTGTAATTTCTTTTTTTTTTCTCTGCTACCGTTGATTATAATAAATACAACGGATAAGATTATTCCAGTCTTTAATTTCATTTTTTCTCTCCCTCTTTGTCTTCTCTCTCTTCTTTGTCGTCTTTAAAGGGAGATACGTTTCTTCGTTGTAATCAAAGAAAATCCTCATTCTGAACTATTTCTTCCTAAGACTCTTTGTCTTGTCTTCTCTGAGAAAGCCTCCTGGCCCTACTTTCGGAAGGGCTTTCTCTTGGAGTCTGATAATGACATCTCCGACTATCTCTCACGTAATTTCATACGCCGTTAAAGAAAATTTTTAGTAGCCATAATTTGTAAATTAGCCTTATAATACGAAATCTTTTCCGTAATCACCCTTTATTAATTATAATTCTTCCTTATAAGGCAGAATTCAATTCCATAAATCAGTCGTGTAGGACAAAATTATACACCGTAAATCAACCGTTAATGCTAAACTGTACACTTTAAATCAGCCTATATTAATTATTATATCAGCCACATTAAAACAGAAATCAGGCGTACAACAACAAACCTCTAAATAATAAACATTATCACTATACGTAATATTAACACATTAACACTATACATTTTCCTACCAAAAGTAAATAATATTACTCATAATATTAAGGGACACCTTAATAGTATAATTATGAATCACTATATATTAACATATTAACAGAGCTATTACGGTACCGAGGTAAGAGAACTACTGCGCACTAGATGTTATTTCACAGCTATGATGTCATATTACGTGGCTATGATGTCTTATCACACATCTATTACGTAATATTACAAGGCAAATGATGTCTTGTTATGTTACCGAGGTAAGAGTAACGGTGATAACTAATATCGAGAATAATTAAACACGAAATGCTATCTACTTAAATCCATAACTCAACCTTTATAACTATTATACCGAAGTAAGTAACTGAAATGCTGTCGTTTCTTATTTTTACTTAATGGCTGAGTTATAAGTTCGTTTGTTGTTCGATAAATACTTAAATCCATACTAAGCCGCATTTAAAACCGAAGTCAGCCGTGACTGATTTGTAGTTCATTTTTACATTACATAGTCTATTGTAAAAAAAAATCAGTCCATTAAGAAAAATTTAAATCTGTCTAAAGAATATAATATTGGGCATCCTATTGCATGGCTATGATGTCTTATGACAAATCTATTATCTCATATTTCAAGACATGACTTCTTATTACTTACCGAGGTAAGTAACTGAAACGCTGGCATTTCGTATCTAAATATTACAAGTATTGACCCTTTTTATTTAGAGGGATACTGGAAATCTCTTCTTATTATACAAAGCATACACAAAATCGTTTTCTCCCAAAATCGATGAACCTTGAGATCCCAATATTTCGAGCAGATATGTCTAACAGATTAGAGAGTTTATCGCAGGCACCAACGTCAAGTGGATCTAGCTGGCAGAGAACTAAGGTGTACGAAATTCCCAGGACTTGTTAGTGTGGCAATAAAATCGTTTTGAGGACCTAGAAAACGCAACCACATCCGTATCGGAGGTTCTATCGATGCTCTTTAGCACCAGACGAGGAGGTATGATTGAATAAAATTGATATTGTTAATAAAAAATTTTAATGTTAATGCATGCGTAAAGTAGAACATGTTGTTATCAATTCTTATCGTTTGTTCGAATTTGACTGTTGAAGAATGATAGACATGTATTCTTATCTTCAAGTCTTCCAGGGGTGGATAATTTCCAACGAATTGAAGAAGGTTAGATGAACCAGTTAAATCAGTTTCGTAGCCATATTGAAAAAATGGAATGACGTATGATTAAGTAGACAATGTTATTGTTCTTGTTTTCCGTTGGTATTATAGTTTGTATAATTTAATTTAAATCGATGTAATGGTTTTAAACATAATATTATTATAACTCAACGTATTAGATAAATTCTAGTCCGTAAATCAACCATCAAAATAACAAAGTCGTAGTAACAAAACAAATCAACCGTTTAGTATCCGTAAATCAGCATTTTAACTTCTATAAGCAACCATATACCATAAATAATAATGAAATACAAGTCGAGATATCTTATCACGTAGGCATGATGACCTATTATGATCACATGGATAATTATAACAATAAAATAAAAGTGCTTGGAGGTGGATATGAAACGTATTGAAGAAGTTGATATTACCCTCTTTAATCACCATCAGTGCAATATTGAAGAAATTGTAGCTGTAATTTAGCCATAACAATTTCTTTGTAACACTCAGCCAATTAAGACAATTATCGTCTGTAAGTCAGCTGTTAGAGACAATTCTACTCTGTAAGTTAGTCATTTTAGAAAATTATAATATGTAAGTCAACTGTATTATACATTTCTAGGCTGCATGTCAGCCATTAAATCGTATTACGAGGTAAATGATGTCTTATTACTTACCGAGATAAGTAATTGAAAGACTGTTGTTTTGTAATTTTTACAAAAAGGCTGAGTTATGAGGCAAAACTGAATCAGTCGGAAAAACTAATATAATTCAGTCTTTAAAGATATATTAGTATCCGTATATCAGCCGTTGATTATAACATCTTGTGCCATTATATATTAACTACACGACTGAGTTTGATTTATATTTATTATTAAAAATAAATAACCCCCTTCAGTAAACCGTTTTTGAAACCGTATAATTAAGTAAAAATCTATACGCTAGTAATTATTTCTTAGTAAAAAACGGACTGTCCTTACACACTTTCGAAATCGTCATATTATCCGTAATCTCTTAAACACTCTAGAAATCTTCATCTTCTCTGAAATCTCTTAAACACCCTAGTAATCGTCT
Organism: Biscutella auriculata; assembly: GCA_900406285.1. Taxonomy (NCBI): domain Eukaryota; kingdom Viridiplantae; phylum Streptophyta; class Magnoliopsida; order Brassicales; family Brassicaceae; genus Biscutella; species Biscutella auriculata. The sequence goes on from OVAO01002166.1 coordinate 8,115, forward strand.
TCTCCGGTAAGTTGAGACAATTTTTGATTTATGTGAAGACTAAATTTGATTTTTGTTGCGGATACATTTGATTATCTTGCGGATGAGTTTGATTTATCCTTTAGTGCTGAGTTAGTTGCTGTAGCGGTTGTGTTGTTGGTAAATATGTCTTTGTATACCTCAACCGTTTGGAGTTGGGTTATTAATCATGTTATGGTTGTGGCTTTGTTTGATTTATGGTTTAGGGGTGAGTTGTTTCTGTAGAGCTGAGCTTTTTGTTATGTTTGTGACTGCATTTGGTTTAGGGTTTAGGGTTGTGTTATTAATTACGGTATGAATGAGTTATGTTTGCAATTGCGGCTGGATCAGTTGGATATCGGCTGATTTATATTTGTTGTTCAATGATCAGATGGATGCCTCTCCAATATCTGAATATCAAGAACGAGATTACCCTCTGATGTGTGTGTATTTACCGGTTTTACCACTCGGTTTTCATTCGTTTTGCACTAGTTTAGGATGCATTTTAGAGTCTCTAGGTTAGATTTGCATGTTTTTCATCATTCCAGGTGCAGAGAAGGCGAAAGAGAGGAACTGAGCAATTATGGGGCATTTTCGGAGCAAAAATGGCTAAGTCTCGGGAGAACCAGCCACGCCGATCAAGACCACCGGTCATGCCATACCGGTGGACCTGAAACGAGAAGATCTGGAGGAAGACCGCCGGTCAGGCCCAGCGGTGTGCATTGACCGGCAAAGCTTACCCAAACCGCTCTGGACAAATAATGCCGGTCAAGCCCACCGGTCATGACAGACCGGCGGAACTCAACCAGGGACGATGGACAGAGAGCGCCGGTCAAGTGCGCCGGTCTGACTGACCTGCGGAGGCCACGCCTACATCAAATTAATTTCCATTTTTGCCCTTAATTTTGATCTCCTATATAAAGATCCAATCACAAAAACCCTGATAACGTTTTTAGCTTTAAGTTTTCTTAGGTTTTGAAGTTTTAGATCTCATTATTCTCAAACATTGGTGAGAGATTTCTTTGGTACTTTTATTATTGCAATTCTTTTTCTCATTTGATTGTTCTTATTATTTTGTTTGATTCTTAGTTTTAATCCATTATAATCTCAATCCCTCTCACAAATCATGCCTAAAAATTCTCTAAATGTTTTATGCATGATTTGTGAGTAATCTTTATAACGTATGGATTAGGGATTAGATCGGTAGAGTTGATTGCTAGAAATGGTTTAGATCTAAATTAGAATAAGTATTCTCAATCTATTCATGAACCTAAAGCTAGAATAGGAGTAGCTAACCTAGTCTAGCTCTTAGGAGATTTATCCCCCGAAATGTGCTTGATAGAATTCCCGAGATTTATCGCCCGAAAGGGGCTTCCATCACGAGAGTGAGTTAGTCTTTATTCGAAATTTTTAGACATAGGATAAGCCAAGGGGAGTTTAGTAAACCGATCTAGCATGAGAACCCCTACCAGTATCGATGTACATGATCCATGAGTTTCCTCTATTTCTGAATTTTTATTTTCTATTAGTTTACTGCTTAGGAGTTGTTAGTGACAGGACAAACCCTTTAGTTTACCTAGACTTAGTAAAATCCATCGTAAAACTTGTGAGTTAATTCCCCCGAGTTGGTTAGACATCCTGATCACCCATCTTACCCATACTACATTGATAAGCCATCAAACCGACCAAAAAACCATTTTATCACCCTCCACCAAGACTTTACCGTGAAGGGGATTCTAATCTGGAACCAAAAATCATTAATCACTATTACCGATTGAGAGATTGTCATACCGTTAAAGACAATATAGGTAATGATCTGTGGGAAGACCGAAAGCGGTTTCCTGTTGGAATCTTTGCGAAGCTTGCTGATATCAATGATGTTTGGTCTGGTAGGACTGTCCATTACCTACTCTGTCGACAGCTTCGCGTACACAAGAAGGAGATTTGGAGTATCGTTCGTGAGCAACCCATCAGGTTTGGATTAAACAAATTCCATGAGATAACTGGGCTAAACACAGATCCACTACTGACAGAAAGCGTTGAACACGAGCAATACAAAGCTTTTTTGGATGAGTTAAAAGTGTCACGTGGGATGGGACCCAAATACATTGATTTGATGGAGGCATTATGGGTCTGTCGGACATGTAGTTCTGAAAAACGGAAATGGTTGGGCCTTTTACTTATGCAAGTCATGGGTCTTTACTCTGTGCATCAAAATTCTCGGATACCCTTTGAAAGTGCAAAAAGAGTATTCGACGATGAAGCTATGATGACATATCCATGGGGTCGTTCTGCTTTCGAAGTTCTTTTGAACTCTATCAAGTCGTTGAGTCCTCAAGGTAAATCATACATCGTCAACGACTTTGTCTACGTGTTATTGGCTTGGGCGTATGGATCTGTCACTTGCTTCGGAGAGCGTTTGGGAGAGTGACAATTGACACATATATTCCGCTTCTTCGATGGGGTGGAAAACGTACACATTCAAGTTTTGACACTGTCCTCTCAGAAGAAATCAGACTTCATGGCAAGGTAATTTTAAGACTGATTTATCTTGGTTTTGTTGTTTTCGTAGCTGAGTTATGAGGTTTTGAAGGCTGATTTATATAGTGTTTATTTTCTAGATGGAGGAGTTTGTTTTAATTTGGAGGTTGAGTTATATTGTGTTTAATTACTTGATGACTAGGTTTGTCTTACTTTGACTGTTTTACTTATGAATTATTTCGTAGTTGAGTTATGAGGTTTTACGGCTGAGTTATACATTCTATAATTACTTGATGGCTGTTTTTTACCTTTGAGGATGTGTTATATAATGTTCAATTATTCGATGGGTGAGTTTAAAGGCTAATTTATGAATTACTTTGTGCAGGTGCGCGTGACAAATATGGTGATGAAGGAGTCTTTAGAAGAGATGTTCTTTCAGTGGCCAGAAGAATAAGATGACCCAAAAGTTGTTAGCTTGATAACAAACATATACAAAGACCGTTTTATTACTGGATTTTGGGATGTGCAAATCAAGGAGAATAAGAAAAGAGTGGATGCTAGAGTTAAGCGTGAGCCTCAACTACCAACAAAGAAGCTGAAGAAAGCTGGTCACCTGGAGGGCCAGAAGGAGAAGACATATGAGGAAAGTACAAAGAATATGGCCATGGCTACCATAATTGAGATACTTCAAAAAATTAGCAGCAGATTTGACCGCCAAGATAATAATTTTGCTAGAGTAGTTGAAAACACGAATATTAGATTGGCTGGTCTTGAGGAGAGGGTGGTTTCTTGATTTGCTGATATGTGGAATAACATTGGTAAAGTAGTTGTACAAACCGTCCATATGCGTACAAAAGATACGAGGATAGCTGAAAAGGTGAAAGTCCAACATCCAGAGACCTCTCAAAAATTCCGCATCCTCTATCTATAACATTCCCTCACCGCCTACAATTTTGTAGCAAAAGTCGGTTAATAGTCTAGACGCAGCTCATGCCCCTTTTAGAGGTGTGGCGGATAATAAACCTATTGAGGGTACGGGAAAAATATCTAAGGTAAAGTGGAAGTTGGATGGGGATTTTGTTAATGACGATGTTGATTTTGTTGATGTTTCTCCTGTTAAGAAACAGGCACCCGTCCCGAAGATAAAAATTCTTCCACCGAAGAATACGAAGATAACATGGCAACAAACAAACTAAGGTAAGATGAAAGAGGCGGCCGAGACTGTTGACTTAGCAAAGAAAGCTAAGATGGAAGAGAATAAGAAAGAGAAGGTAGAGGCTGCTGAGTTAAAGAAAAGAAATGATGCTGAGTTAAAGAAGACGTGTTGTGTAGTCAAGATCATGTTAATTAAAATTCAGGATTAAACTCAAATAATAATGAAAGCAATCTTAAGCTAGCAGGTTTCAAAATCCGAGGACTTAGCTTTTTAAATTTCCGGATCAAGAACCAGAACTTCAGGACTTTTAAAAACTACACGCATGGACTCGATGATTGCGAGTAAAGATGTTAAAGCTCTCTTTTGAAAACCAAATGTAAACAAAAATCTTTTTTGGTTTTTCTGAAATTTTTCGATTTTTTTTGCTTTTTCTCAAAATCAACTTAACTATTAAGGAATTTAAAATGGACTCAGCCACTCTCGCACGAAGAGTCTCTCTCAGGGTAACTCTAACATCGCACTCTCGTGTCTGCATGCTTTGAGAATCCCTAAGCAGTTACTTTCCCTAAATGCTATCCTAACATGCAGCAATACCGCGCTCTCACGTCTGCATACCAAGGCAATCAAGAACAACATTCAGAACTGTATAAGGCAGAAACGAAAAGCTAACTATTCCATTTAGGGTTTAGAAGCTTTCTTTAGATCATGATTGAGCCGGCCGAACTGCAATCAAGCCTTGAGAGTACCTTATCACATAA
>OVAO01002168.1:0-13299 GCA_900406285.1 Biscutella auriculata
AACCCACTGGTATTGTACATATTTGGTTTAGAATTTTGTTTCTTTTCACTATTTTTTTGTTTTTGTTGAGTTTCTGGTCATTTGGAAGGTAAATATTCATCCAAGGAATCAATGGTGCACGGATTGATCGATCCCGTCATAGGATCGATTGATCCCCTTTCTCATGATGAAAGTTTGAATGATCTAGGGAAGGATCGACCGATCCCAGAAAAAAAACTAGTAAATCTCGCCTCGTTTCGACCGAATCTGAAAACCCGTAGCTAGAAAAAAGGAAGAAATAAATATATCCCATCATTAGATCAATCCATCCTGTCATAAGATCGATCGATCCCATGTTTGCCACTTGACGGTTTTCGAAATCCGGTTTATCGCGGTTAACTTGACTTGATTTAAATCGATTTTTCGTTTTTCAACTCATCATAAATCGATTTCAACACCTTCCCCCAAAACGTTTTCCAAACCTCTCTTTTCGCTCAAATCTTGAAACTAGTATAAAGCTTTCATTTCTCAACAGATTTGAGCGATTTTTGAGCCTATTCCATACGAAGTTTGCATGGCTTTTCATCTATACCAGTAAAAGTTTGGTAAGAACTCCAAGATCACGATTTTTAGTTTGATTTTCGTATGCAGTTTTGCCTCGTTTTTAGATTCGATATTTGGTCTTATTTTGTGGTTGTTTTGCATAGATAGGTGTTGATAATTATTGTCGAGGATTTTTAGAGAAATTTTGCATGAGTTTTGAGTGGATTTAAGCTAGTTTTCACCATTGAAGAAAGTTAGGTTTCGTTTGGGAATTTTGGAATTGAGGCCTTTAGGTTTGAGCTTTTGCAGATTCGTTTGTAGATTCGGGATACCCAAAACTTAACCTCGCTACAACCTGAATTTGTGCGGATAGGAGACCAAAAATGTTTGGGCCTTTTCTGCAAATTCAAGTAATTTGGGTTATGTGCAATTTTTGGAAAACTCGGGGGGCATTGCAAAGTTTGAAAGTTATGCAAATTTGAATATTTATTATTCTTATGCCATTCAGAACTTTGAATTTTTAGGTATGGTTTGCACACGAGGAAAATCTTTTAGAGTGGGTTTGTCTAGACAAAGATGTTCCACCCAGTTCCGACAACAGGAAAAGACCCCGGAGACTGCCATTTAGACAGATGAGATGTGGGTGGTCCATGTGGCCCTCTTGGCCTGCACATTCTAATCAACCATGTTCGTTGACCCCTCGATAATGGATGCATTGGGTATTCACGAGGACATAATGCACATGTTTCATCGGATCAGACTCCCAGAGCTTCCCGCCATGTGTGAGCATACTTATTCAGATCTAACAACTCAGTTTCTGGCTTTGTTTGATTTGGTTGAGAACCTGGTGGCTACTATGGCTAAAGAGGGGATTGTTAGTTCCATCATACATAGGTGAACTTACTCCATGACAGTTTTTTAGCCATATGCCTATCTTGGGATTACCACCAAGGGTTATACCATCTCCAGGAAAACACCTGACCCGAGCAAGGAGTTATGGGGACTCGTCACTTCTCGTACCTTTAATCAATGGCACAAGGTCGAGCAGTCTTTGATACGCAATCTGGTCCTTTGTTATGCCACATGATTGCTTGGTATGAACTTCTTTGGTAGGGCCAAACTCAATGCAGTGACAACTGCTAAGATCGGAATGCTGCATTTAGGTGTTAGGAGTGCCTTGACCCGGCCAGAAGAGAGCCTGATACCCATCAACCATGAGTACAACTTTGGGTGCATCCTTGTGCGTAAGTTCATCCAGTTGAGAAAGAATGCCCTCATATTGGTGGTATGGTCACTGGGATTTTGGTAGAAGCTAGAGTTCCTTTTAGAGGCGCATATGCAGTTTTCCCCAATATCCATATGATGGACATACAGTATTTATGTAACTGCGGGATCATTGTGAGGATGGATCATAACACCACTAGAGGATATGTTTATATTTTTGAGGATCTGCATCGTGCTCCCCTATATGCCACGCTTCCAGCTCAACACATCAGCACTATCTTTTCGAGGTTCATGTACCTGTCGGCACTCAGACGTTTCAGAACTACAATCTCGCTCACGTTGTCATTCTCTTGAGACTGATGTTGACGGTGTTCTAATACCAAACCTGTCTATGAAACAACCAAGAGGGACGAGGATAGTGATTTCAGTGATATGCATGATCTCTGATTTCAGTGATATGAAACTTCCAGTGATATGCATGATCTCTGAAGACTCATCATAGTGATTTCCTATATTTTTCTTTTTCCTTATGCACATTTGATTTTATTTGCTTATGTTATGTAAGTGAATTTCTCTTCAAGGTTTGCTTTCACATCGGGAGAGTGTAAAATAAGTCTAGGGGAGTGTGCCACCAGCTATTATGTCATTTCTTCTTTTTGTCGTTTAATTGTTTCGAATATTCATGTGTCAGTCCAATTCGAGTCATGGATGTTTGAGATTATGACAATCTTTTATGATGATTTGTATTGACCTTTTCTGTTTATGACTTCCTACGGCCATTTTGTTGAATATTGTTTGGTGCATGATAACTGGAGAACCACAGTTGGTTCTATCATTTACCACGCTCTCTAATCTTGAGTGGTCAAACTCACCTTTAGTTCGATAACACTCCTTTTACCCCCAAGCTCTTTTCCAATCCCCATATGTCTATTCTTTTATTGTCATTAGGTATACATTCATGTGCAAAACTATGAAGAGAATTTGGGTTAACTTGGTTTTTCTGTTGTCTAGTTAGTATGGAATCATAGGTGGTTAGATGATGATTGATTTCTTGTTTTGACTATAATGCTTGTCTGTTTTCCTAGTGGTCATAGAGAGTATAGCATTGGGGGATTTTGAATCTGTAAGTTAGTTTCTAGACTGAAAAATGAGCCTAAAAGTGGTTTACCTTGATATGTGATTGTTTAAGAATAAAATTACGAGAAAAGAGAAGAAACTCGATTTATCCTGGTACAAGATCAATTGATCTGCAAAGCCGTAACAAACGATCGATCCCCATTTAAGATTGCTTGATCCCCTTATAAAAAAGAAGATAAATAAAATAAAATAAAGAAAAGCGGGGGGAGGGGAGAGAAAAGAAAAGAAAAGATTGTGTTTAGTTTCAGCTCCTATTAATCTTCGCTCTAGGTTGGGTAGTTGACTTTTACTACTAGGTAGTATGATTGGTCAAGGTTCCTCACTTACCCCCTCTCTCTTGTGATTTTTCATAATGATATGAACCCTCTTTGAAACTCTTGTTTGATCACCCCCAAACACTTTAACATCGCCATCAAATGGCATCTTACATTATCACATATCCCTCTTTCCCTGACTAACAAGCTTCTTAGTGAGAAAGTCACACCAACTTTTGATGAATGTAGTAAGTAAATTGTTTTGTATGCAGAGTCTATTCAGGTTTGAGGTTGGGAGTATGGACAGGCTTGGCCGGTCATTGTGGCAATCTTGGGACAATGTACGAACATGTTTAGTCTTATGTGGTATATAGGTTAAGCCTAGCCATGTTCGACTGAAGAGAAGAGAATCCTTGCGATTTCTCCTCCTTGGGTTTTTTATTGTCTTTTCTTGAGGACAAGAAAAAGTTCAAGTCTTGGGGAATTGATTGTTATGATTTTAGGGGTTTACGACTGACTTTTGACATGTTTACAGCCCCTTATCGAGTTAATAAAGTTGTTTGTTGAGTCTATTTTCTACTTTTAGGTTTTAACAGGTTTAAAGTTGATATTTGAATAAATACATCTTTTGGACGTGATCACAAGAAGATTTGAAGAATTGCATATCCATCACGATCAGGATCAATCGAACCTCATCAAGGATCGATTGACCCATCCTTAGATAACATTGTTGGGATCTATCTGAAAAACCAGGGAGTGACTGAAGAAATAATGTTGTGACCGATCAAACTCTACAAGGACCGATCAAGACCGTTCAGACAGATTAGCAAAATCTAGGATTATGTGACGAAATCAAAGAGGATCGATCGATCCCCGAAAAGAAAAATTTCCAAAATCCACGTTTTGAATGCCAAACACAATTAAAACCGTAAGGACCCCACGTCTGTGCTTTTATTAACCTTTAGTTTATTTTACCCGAATTCTGCATTTTACAGTTTTCTGGAAAACTAGGTTTTATATATTTTCTTTCTAGGGAGATATATATGATCTCACAATTATGTAAAATCCTGATTTTGATTTATTCTATTTCAGTATTTGCTTCTGCTTTCATCCATGTAATGTTTGATTGCCTTAGTTATGTATGAGTAGTCTTATAGATTGGATATATGGTTTTCACAAAAAGGAAATTAGGGTTCATGTTGGATTAAAGTTTTGAGAAAATAAAACATTAGGATCTTTCCTTAATATATGATTTGTAACCTAGATTCGTCATGACATTTTGGATCTAGGTTTATGATGATTTAAGTCTGACAAACAACAAATTAAATCACTCAAATTAGTAACTAAAGAAGTTTAGACTAGTGATTGAGATTTAATAGTAGAATCGGTTAGTCTTATCAAACTTTATTAATAATTTTTAAACCATTGCTAGATCGGATTGTAGTTAGTGTAAGTTAGATGTCTACCTGGATTTCTAAGTTGTTGGGTCTAGTTTTGAGTGATACATTGTGAGGTACCAACAGGTTTGTTTAGGCGTAAAGTTTGCGCCCGAGAGCTTGGGGTCGATCCTACAATAGATATTAATTAAAGGGAACATATACAAGATTTTCTTTAACCATAGCTTGAGTCTATCATTGAGTGACACAATGTTAGGTGTTTAAGAGTTGTTAGTCGTAGGTTAGCTCTAATGTTAGCTGTAGGTTAGCTCCAATCATAATAAATTCTATAGATATGAAATTCCATTCTCAACCAGAAATCTAAGTAGTTCCCGAAAATACATTGCTTTTGTTAACCTTTAGTTTATTTTACCCGAATTTTGCATTTTACAGTTTTCTGAAAAACTAGGTTTTATATATATTCTTTCTAGGGAGATAAATCTGATCTCACAATTATGTAAAATCCTGATTTTGATTTATTATATTTCAGTATTTGCTTCTATTGCTTTCGTCCATGAACTGTTTGATTGCCTTAGTTATGTCTGAGTAGTCTAATAGATTGGATATATGGTTTTCACAAAAAGGAAATTAGGGTTCATGCTGGATTAAAGTTTTGAGAAAATAAAAAATTAGGATCTTTCCTAAATATATGATTTGTAACCTAGATTCGTCTACTAGGTCATACAAGTCTCTTCATGTTAGCTCACATATGACTCATTTAATCCTTAATAAAGTCGAGTGTCCTCCTACCTCGCGCATATTAAATTGAGCTCTCAAGACTCATTTAATCCTTGTAAAGGTGAGCATCCTCATACCTCGCACATATTAAATCGAGCTCCCGCACGACTCATTTCATTCTTATGAAGTTGCTCTACGACTTGCATGTAAGAATCAAAAGCAAAAATCAATTCTGAGTAACAACGTTCAAAGGTCAAAATCAGAAGAACCACTTCGTGCAAGTATAAGCGAATATCTAAAGAGTAGCAAAAGCAAGAACGCAGCGTGGAATGCACAAAAGATACTTAATTCAAATAAGTCAACAGATTACAAAGGCAAAAACGCAAAAAGAGCTCTGCAAAGGCACAAACGCCGAGCAAGCACTCTACAAGGGTACAAACGTTGAATGATATCAAAAACTTATTGCAGCAGCTCCAAAGGAATGAGCCGGAAACGACCACGAAAAGAAGACCCGGCAGACCTTGCAGCAGCAGAATAAATCTGAGATCAGATTACATCAGAGTAGAAGGCGCTGCAAAGGGTCACCGTCAAGAACCCTACGACGAGACACTCTGGAGGATTCCATGCCGGGTAGGAAGGCGGCCCATGACAAGAGTTGACTGGAACATGCCATATGATTAGGTTACACCAAAACGCGCCAGTCATACCCAAGTTCATGGAGCAGTGTGCCAACATTTAGCCCAATATCCAGCGCGTCAACAAGGATACGGGTACAAATGATTGCTATCAACAAGGATACGGGAAAAAAGAACTCGCCAACACAACGAGGCTTGCCGGTAATGCATAATCGCCAAAAATCATAACACTTGATATCATTATTGGACTCCATCATAAAATCCTTGACAAAAAGATCACACAAATAGAAAAGTATAAGAGAAGGCAGAAGAAGCAGACCTAGTAATAATGTTGAACCAAGGGACGATTTTAAAGAAAAGAGACGACGATTCCCAAAGAAAACTAAAGAAACGAAAGGATGTGCAATCAAAGCCCTAGTCAAAACAATTAGTAATGACAAGAAAGTAGCAACACCAAAAACCAAAAAATCCTAAAAGTAAAAGCTTATGCAAAGCGTGCTACGACTAAGGTCCAATTTGGCCTCCTCGTGAAGAGACGCAACTTGAAAGATAGCCTCGCCCAGAGCTGTTGGATTAGCTCTTAGAAGTTGAAGAATGAGAGCGTCAATTTGACGCTTAAATCAATTCAACACGTTTGAAGGAATCATGATCCCTCGGTTAATAAGAGTCACAAGAGTTCTTTGAGTTCCAGCGTTTTGCACGTATGATAACTTGAGTTTAGTATTGGCCTCCCGATTGGTAATGTACTCTTGGATGCAAGGAAGACGAGCTTTGACCAACTGCCACATTCTCTTAACGCGCTACTCGTACGTCTCTAGAAGAACCTTCAACCGTGTGAGTTTTGACTCTGAAGAATTTAAGCGAGCATCAAAGTCGGCAAGCCGAGCTTGGCCACGTCGTACCTCTGACCTGGAAGACTCTACTTGAACCTCGGACACAACAAGTCGATCCTTGAGCCGCTACACCTCGCCCTTAAGAAGAATTGCCTCCTTCTCCTCGCTTGATGCTCGGGTCTCTAAAGTCATTACCTTTTTAGCAAGCTCAAATTCCCTCGAGTTATCTTGAACAACGGTAGGGACTGGGTCACGAGCTCCCCGGGCATTCATTAGTCGGCGTTCATAGGCCCTGACCACTGGCTTGTGAGAACACACAACCTGTTAAACCAAAAACAAGGAGCTTAAAGATGGGACAACCCATGAGTCTAAAGATGACACAAGCAATACAAAAAGGGTACCCTAACAATGCAGCAAGCAAACTTCTTATAAAGAACAGACTCGGCGAGATCGTCAGCAAAATGCAGAACATCACCATCAATAGAACGTCACAAAGTGCGAGCCACCCTTTCTTTAGCAAGAGGCACGTGAATCTTATGACTAAAACGTAACATATGGGACGAAGGAGCAACAGTGCAAGACATAGGTTGACCACGAGAGCGCTTGTTCTCAATTAGCGCATCACAGGCAGCATGGTCAGAAGATCGCTTCTTAAAACCACTAACGTCGTAATCAACCAAAGCTTGCGGAGAAGGGTCACGAGGTCTCGTCAAGAAGCCTTTACTACAAATCAACTTTGAGGCAGGCGATTCGGGCGAGGCATCCCTGTTACGAGAACTAGAGGAAGAACCAGCAGATACGGAAGACAGAATCTAAGAAACCATTGGAGCCCGAGAATAGGAAGCAAGGTCGCTTGGAGCACCTGAGTAGTGAAACGAGGTTTAGCCTTGCGAAGGATAGTAGAAATAGCGGAAAGGGTAAAATTACTCACCAGGAGGAAGGTGGACAAGACGCTAGCGAAAAGGAGAATGATAAACGTTTAATTAAGAACGAGAATGGAGCAATCTGATGGCCACAAGAGTCTTGCAGTAACCAATGGGTCTATTTAAGAATGTGGAAAACTACAAATCAAGAGAACGAAGTAAGAAGAATGTCAACGAGCCTAGACGCATCGTTCTGCCAGATAAAGAACTAATTGTGTCGCCACCCCCTCCATCTTGTTTTTCAAATAAGAGATGACCTTGGAGCTACAAGAGAATATCAAGTAAAAATAACCTAGAGAAGCTTGGTGAACTGGAGGAACACAAAAGGAAGTCAACTCTTGGAGAATCCAAGATCAGACTTCGATAAGACCTTCCGCGTCAAGGACAAGAAGCCCAATAATGTGATGAATCTTGAAAGACGAAAGTTACAAATCAACAGTTATGGGAGAGGAAACCACAGTCCGCTACTCATGAAAAAAGATTCGTAGAGACAAATGAACCCATGAGGGGATCCCACGACCTATAACTCTATGAAGGAATTCTAATGTCAATATCCACTAATATAAAACAATACGCACACATTGTGGCTATAGGTTTCATTGTTGAGCGAGAAGGGACTCTCCGTGCCGCCGGACGACGAGATGAACGAGGAGCATAATCATTGTCAACCTCCTCTATACACGAATCATTTGGGTGCAAGGCAGAATCATCCTTGTCCGCCTCCACAAGAGAGTTTTGGGGCACAAAATCATCGTCCTGCCACTCTGGCGTTATCGCCTCAAGACCTCCCTCTTCAAAATCGCAACACGATTAGAGGGGATCCCTCCCTCTGTTTCGACTTCAGTCGACACAGAGCACTAGCACTGAGGTTTGTATCTTCTATTCGAAGAGAATAGGAAAAGAAATAGGAAATCTCCTAAAGGAGAAAGAGCTAGGGAATAAAGGGAGGTTCTGCAAAAAGTAGAAGACAACGTAAGAGGAGAGAAGGAAATACATGGTAAATATTGGAAGAAGCAAACGAAAAGACAGTTGTTGCAACCCCTATTTATGAGGACTGGCATAAAGTGAAGACTATCGAGATACGAAAGAAGACAGGGCAATTCAGACAACAGTTGGAAACCAAAATCCGTCGAGTTGAGTCCCAGCCAAGTCTTGAAACTTAGGACTTCCATTTGAGCCCACAAAATCAACACTTTAAAAGGCCCGACCCAACAGACTATAGGGGGGCTTACTGTTGGTGATGGGTTGTGCACCATCTCAAGGATTGGCCCAGATTCGATCCGGCCCATATGCAACCGCCTACGAAGAAAAACTATTCGATGAATAAATAGGGCCCTAAGTGAAAGGAGACTCACACGTACAAGATGACTTATCACAATCGGTTCAATAAGCAAGAACCTAAATCAGGCATTGTACCCTATAAATAGAGAACAATGCACAACGCAAAAAAGAGGAGAAGAAACACGGGAGAGTTCGTTAGAGAGATAGATTTTAGAGCGTAGATTTGGAGGCTCGTCTCCGACCTCGTTTGTATTCAATATATTCGATTCACGAGCTTCATGAACAACATAAGAACATCTCGCAATTTTCCAATAGAATCATACCATATAAAACTCCGACTAGCTCCGCTCCCTTTTTCGTGAACTCTCTATCTTCTTTAATTTATACTTTATTTTACGCTCACTTACTTTTCGCACTACTTTCGCTCGCTTTACATTTTGCACCTTACATTTCAGCGCCCGCGGCCACTATAGTTTTACGCTTTATGTCTTTCCTTTTATGTTATTTACATTTTTGCCTATTTATTTTTAGTATTTACTTAAAATAATCTCATACATGTTTATCGTGTTTATGCATGTGTTTAATCTTACTTAGCTCTTACAATATTCTTTATTTTCATTGTCTAAACTATTTTTAGTAGACCCTCGTATCGTTGGAGGAGTATTCAAGAAGCTAGGTCACTGACCAGAAAAGGGGCCCGTAGAGTTATAGGATCAGGTCTCACAGTATCAGTCTTGGAGGATGCCTGGATCCCGACCAATCCTCCCCGCGCCCCCTACCCGAGGGATGCTCATGCTGTTCCTCGGTTAAAGGTTGCAGATCTTATCATCCAAGACATCCACTCGTGGGATATAGCGAAGCTTAACGATCATATTCATCCCCAGGATATCTCGAGGGTCCTTAGTCTGCATATCCCTCATCAAAGCAGAGATGACGGTATTTGTTGGAATTATACGAAAACAGGGAGGTACTCTGCCAAGTCGGGATACTATCTCGCATGTGAAGAGAGCGATGAAGACATCCGGTTTGAAAACCAATTACCTTCCTTAAACCCCCTGAAAAGTCAGGCGTGGAAGACGAAGGTCCCAAAAAAGATTTGTCATTTCCTATGGCAATTGCTAACGAGGGCGATTGCGGTGCAGGATATGCTATACCGGAGACATATGAATGTATACCCGATTTGTACGCGGTGTGGGGAGGCAATCGAAATGGTTAACCACACCATTTTCCAATGCCCGCTTACGCTACAATGTTGGGCCTTATCCCCGATCCCATCTCCTCCGGACCGATTTCCATCGGGCACCCTGTTCGCAAATCTGAGTTATCTATTTTCAATGGTGACATATCAGAGAGTAGTGGGGGAAGCGGCATACAATTTCCCCTGGATCGCATGGTACATCTGGAAAGCAAGAAACGATGGTATTGATACCGGTCATGCCCAAAGTCCACCAGGAATAGTGGAGTTAGCTGTCCTAGAATGCACAGAATGGAAAGAAGTGATGCAAATAGAGGAACTTCCTCAAGTCCCAAGGACATAATCGTTCGGACAAGAAGAGTATAATCCCATTTTCACGTGTCGTGTTGATGGAGCATGGAAAAAGACTGAGGAGACAGGAGGCCTCGGGTGGGTCCTGCACCTACAAGACGGGACAATAGATCTGATAGGAATGAAGGACTTAATGAAAGGTCTTTCCCCTTTGCACATTTAACTTCAAAGCTTATCCTGGGCAATGGAGTGCCTAGACCGAAGACAGAGATTTTGTGATTTCTTTGTTACTGATATCCAAGATTTAGTGGACATGTGGAAGCATGCCAAAGATTGGCCAGCATTTGCGACGGAATCGGGCACCCTCCAGGAATTGAGGGATCGTCTTCAAAACCCAACTCTGGTCTATGAACCTCTAGCGATGAATGTCAAGGCCGATTTCCTAGCTACGGGTGCTAGGAGGAGAAAGAGGTTATTTGGTTATATAGGAGCCACGATTCCAAGCTGGATGAATGTGGAGATATCCCCTTTCGCGAATACGAATTAGTTTGTATTATGCTTGTGACAAAAAGAAAAAATCTAAACTAAATCATTACAAATCTCTATATTTTATTTCGGAGATATTACATATCTATCGATTAAATATTGTATTAAAGACAAATAAATTTTCAATTTATAAAGTATTTAATCGTTTGATTTTTGTCAAGTTTTATGGGCCATGAAGTGCAATCCCACTAAGTCAAACTTTCATAAAGAATAAAAGACAAAATTCTCTTGCGAGGATTCGAAGACCCAATCTGATAACTAGTGTTACCAAGTATTTACAACTGGACTAACATAAATTAAAAATATTTATAAATTAAAAAATATCTTGAATGTAAAATTTCTTCAAAATGAAATCAAATTTTAGTCACTAAAAAATATTTTAAATGATTTCGATTGTAATTTAGGAAGTGAAGATACAGTGTTACTCATACATTTGTGATTAACTATATTAAACATAAATTGCACTAAAATGAAATTTGGGTCAGATATCATTCCTTCATGAGATACATAATAATTTACACAGATAAAGAAATATGTGTTAATAAAAAAATAGGATTTTAGAAAAAAAAACTAAAATAGATTAATTTGATTAAAAACATATCCGAACTTTTGACTAGTAAAGTTTCCTAAATTTAAGATGTGAATCATACCATATGTAATCATTATTTTATTAAATACAATAGTAAGACAAATAATTGAACTATGTCAATATTTACTATACTTTTGTACTTTTTTGACCTAACACTAACCATTAACTACTTCAAACTAAATCAAAATTGTATTAAATCTAACTAAAACCATACCGTATCAGAACCAGATCTTAAACCTAGAAAGGTGACATTAAACATACATTACATTTTAATTAAGAATATCCATTCTACAATAAGGGCAAAACACATTGGTGTCTAGCCAAGGCAATAAGCATATGGTATGAAACTTATGGGCACATGGTAAGTTTACCAATGTCTCACCCTTCTTGAACCGGTCTAGACATATGGCACAGTCTTGTAGTTTCTTGACTCGCCACCCGAACCATTCGAACATCAATCTTCCTCTGCTCTTCTTTAACCCGACCACCTCAGTTGCTAACTCCCCTTGAGGTTTGCCTTTTGTTTGCTCCGAGTTAGTTACTTTGTCTTTACCATATTGTCTGAACTTCAAAAAACATCCAAAGCAAAATGTCAGATTAATTTGTCTTGGAACTTTGTTTAAGAGTTTCCGGGAAGTTTCCACACCAAAAACAACAAAAAACGCAACTTATCGTTAGATAGAGACCACATGCTAAAACGCGCCGATCAGAAATAAACTCATGTTTGAGGCTTAAAATGCGCTGTTTAGACGTTGACTGGTGTTTGATGCTTAAAATGCGCCAATCTGATACTTGAAGCTCAACATGCGCCGTTTAGACATAAAGTGATGTTTTTTTTTTTTGGTAATTTGAAATGTTAAATTCATAAACTGATGTTTTAAGATTAAAATACGTTTTAGTGATAAAAGATAATATCCGACAAATTACAAATAAAGTCTTATCTCACAATTTATATAGTCATGTGATTACCACATGTTGTGAATTATTACATATCATTTTCATCATCGTAATGATGGAATAAAGAGAAAGGCTTTGAGTTTGTGTGGCGCATTTTAAGGTGAAAAAGTGGTTGTGTTTTACTATCATACGCACCTCTTATGCGGGATTCTCAGCCGCTTGTTCAGCCTTTCCTTAGCCTCTTTGGCTGCTCCATCGAGCTTCTCATCGTTATCCTCTCCATAAGATTTGGTCCTAACATTTCTCTCCTAAACAAATTTCATAACTTTTGAAACTTCAATTTCTATTCAAGAAAGTGTTAAAATAAACTTTTCATGTGCATTTTATTCATCTGAGTTACCGAGAAGGAGACATAGGCTTGGTGGCTCTCATAATTGGTAGTGTAGAGAGAGAACGATGGTCGCCGAGTCCGAACAAGTCCGGTGGCTGCCGTTACAGAAGCTATGTTGAAAAACTCAGACGAAGGAGCACCGCCGTGGAAGCGCCGCCTCCTTGCGCACTCAACTCCGGGAAGCATACCAGCCATAAGTTTATTCTTGACGTGTATTATTTTGCTCAAGGAGAGAGAGAGAGAAGTGACTCACATCTACAAATATTTATTTATATGACTAATAATTGAGGAGGTAGATATGATAAAAGTTGATGGGTTAATTAGGTAGATACTAAAAGTTTGGTTTTTAATTAGTTAAACTGTACCACTTTTCTTTTGTACCACTTCTTTTTGCCTATCTTTTACATTTCGTACAAATATTAAATACAGCAGATATTATTAAATAGTTTATATTTATAAATTTTAAT
>OVAO01002169.1:0-13298 GCA_900406285.1 Biscutella auriculata
ATTATGAATCGAATGAGAGAACGAGGAATTCTTAAGCCGTTTTCTGGATGAGAAATGCAATATGACACTTCTTGTGATATCTTAAGAGTAAACAATGTATGTTCATCTTCAGTAAACAATGCATAATTTATAATTCTTTCGTATTCCATTAAATTCTTGGATGAAATACTCCCATTTTTTTTTTTTTTTTTTTTTTTTTTTTTGTTTNAATTGGAAGATAACAGACCTACCAAATAAAAGCAGAATGAATGAATTAAACACTACTTCTTTGGTAGGATGATTTGTTGTTTTGTGTATGATTCGATTTAAAAATAACAAAAACTAGATTTTTGATCCATACCATATATAGGATAAGATATCTATATATTTATAATATTTTTTCTATGGTTATTTTTAAGTAATTTCTAGATAAAATTTATAGTTATTTGATTCATAAAAAGTTGAATCAAGTATCATTTTTATTATAATATTATGATATCTTATTATTCACTACATATTATATATAGTATTTAAAATAATATAAGTTTGTTTCATAGATTAAACGATTTATATCCGTTTTTGAAATATGAAACTTAATATATACAAAAATCAATTATTTTTATATAAATGAATAAATTACTTATGTTTATGTTTAAAAAATATAAACAAATCAAATACATAAGTCATGTCACATATTTAAAACTAGTTAAAACGATACAATTACATATCAAACCTCTATTATTTAATTTAATTGTTTAATAACTATTTTAAAAACGAATAATAAAATATTTGAAACTTAATTTAAATGTAAATTTATGAAAAAATCCTCTTATACATTAAAAGAGAAGTGTTAAAGTTGATGTGTCAAGTTCACAATTTTTTATTTTTCTTTCATATTTTAATAATTTTAATCTTAAACATATTGCCAAACATTTTTATATATATTTTTAAAAATAATTGTTATTATTCATGTTGACAAACACTTTTATATTTAATTTAACTGATTTTTAATTCTTTTAAAGTTGCTTGAATCTAAGAAAAAGAAAATATGAACACATCTTTTCGGTTGGCAAACATTTTTATATTTAAATCTTTTAATTAATTATTATTATTCATGTTATCAAACAATATTTTTAGCAAAAAAATCTATTTACAATCTTGTGTTTTTAAATAATTTTTTTTGACAAGATAATCATATTTTTTATTTTAGAACTACATAACCTAATGCTAACAAAATTACATTTTTAATTATGATTTACTTTTAGTCAAAACTCATGATAATGAATCCATATTCTTAATTTTTAACAAGATTTTTTTTTAATCGAGAACGTCATTATTATTATTATTCATGTAGCAAAAAGATATATTCTTAATAACAAGAATTTATTTATAATTTAATAAATATTTAACTTATTCAAAACCACAAAAATCTTTTTTTTTTAAATTAACTTATTCGAATAAACAAATATATTCTATCCAATCTTTTTAATAAAAATATTTAAAATTCAGTCGAACTATTCTATAAAAGATATTTATTTAAAGAACAATATAATAAATACATTTAATAAAATTAAAATTTTAATAAAAAAATTATGATAACACTAGAATCTGGGCATATCCTAGGTCCTAACCTAATGATTATTAAAACTAATTAATAAGATATAATTAGATATCAATTTTTTTACTTAATTTGGTTGATTAGTAAAACATTAGTGGCATATAGTGTAATTTATAGTAAATAAAATCTTATTTCAAATATATTTTAAGAGACATTTTGATGATAACATATAAGTAGATATTTTTGTTAATAACATGTCTATCGCAAAGTTATTTTTTAATAATGTTTCTGTTTTAATATATAGGAGATGATTTTTCTTTTTTGTTACAGAAGTTCTTTATTACAACATATTCAAAAAGTTTACAATGCAATTTGAGATAAAGTTGAAGTACATATAGTCTGGAGAATTTATGGCATGAGATTTCGCCAAAAGGTCTGCTTCCTTATTAGAAGTTCTTCGTATCCATTTGATCCGAACATCCTTAAATTTTGCCATCCATGCTCGAATGTCGTATATTCAATTTTGCACATGGAATTCAAATTTCTTCCCGTGAATCAGTTGTTGCACCTGTTGGTTATCTCCAATCATAATTATCGATTTGTAGCCTTTGACCCAACATAATTGAAGAGCAGCCAAACATTCTTGTAATTCACTCTTTAATGAAGACAACACTAGAAATCCTTTAAAATTATTATTTCTGTCCGTAAGAAATATTCCGTTAGTTTAAATTTATATGTGCAATGACATATAATATTTATCAGGAGAATTGTTGTATAATATTATGTACAACTTAATACTATACATGTAAAATTATAAATTTATTTTTGAATATTTCAAATTCTAATAAGTCGACATATTTATATTATTTTAAAATGTTGATCAAATCAAAGAATTATTTTGATTCTTTAAAAGTTAAAATATCTATGATATCCCGTCTAACGAACAAATTTGTCAATGGTACGTTTATTATATTAGGAGAGAATCCACGTAACGTTTTATATAAATTTTGTTTAAGTATTTGATATAAAATGTTTTTAATCAATATAATATTCGATTATCAATAAGTTTTACATGTTATTTTAGAAATGTTATATTAATATCATAATGAACTCATATATAAATTAAAATAATTATATTTTATTTAATTTCATATTATTATCAAAATTTAAATATTATAATAGTTTTATTTTTAATTTTAATTTTTATTATTTTTATCATTTATATATTTTGTTTTGTTTTTTTATACACTTATATTTCTATATAATTTATAATTTATTATTTACATGATATATTTTTATTTTTTGTCCACTACATCTTTCTAATTTTAATTCTTTTTTTGTGGTTGTGATTGTTAGCTAATATATTATAATTTTATCATAAAAATAACTTTTAAATTTGTTTTACTTTGATTTTATCCATGTGATTTCAAAATGATGACTAACTCACTTTAAAGAAATAAATAAATTATTTTCATAAATTTATGTGATTTAATATTTAATATTATATGTATTATCAATAAAAAAAATCTTATTCTAAAAAGTTTAAATTTAATCAACCTAATATTTTTTTTTTTTTTATGTTTTTCAAATATTTACTTATCAGTTTTTTCTTACTTATTACCAAATTTCAATAGTGTACTACTTTTTTATATATTAATTATTAAATATTGAATTTGATTTAATTTTGTTTATTCTTTAAATATTTGAATTTAGATTATATAAGTTTTATGTACAATTAATAGGTAATCATAATAACATATCAAAATGATTATTTATTAAGAATATTATTATTTAACAAATTTATTTTATAAGAGTATATTTAATGAGTAGCTTGTTTACTTTCACGTACATTTAATTTATACCATTTTTTTTTATGTTTTCTACTAATGCATATACATTACTTTTATATATTTTATTAGTACCAAATATTCTTTTGTATATTATAATTTGAGTTTTGATGTAAAACTTTGTAAACTAAATTTTTTTTTATCTCAATCTATAAATCGTTATAAATTTTAAAATCTGTATATATTCATGTAGAAATCTAAACTACGTCGTTTTGATAAAATATAAAATTAAAACAAAAGTGAAGAAAGTGAGAATTGAACTCATGACCTCTTCAATTTCATACTATACACTTTACCAAATCTTCCATTATATATATGTTATAAAATAAATGTATTATATAATATAATTATGATCGTCATATGGAAGGAGTGAGTTTACTCGAGAGAACATGAATATGTTTAAATAGTGGAGGGAGGAAGAGAAGATAAAAGATAAACTAGATCTACAATGAGAGTGACTACATGTTAGGCTTGCTACGATAAGGAGAAGAGTTGTTGAGAGTAGAAAATAATCTATGAGTAACCCAATCTTCTAACATGCATTATTGCTTCTTTGAAGGTATATGCTTCTAACATGCATTATTGCTTCTTTGAAGGTATATGCTTCCGCCTCTAAAGGAGTAGCAATTGGTATGGTTGTCAAGAGTCAATTATTGATATGCTTAGTTTGACTTACGTAAACTCAATTCATATCTACCAACTTCGTCTTTTGATGTCCACGATGCATTCAGTGGCGGATCCAAAATAGTTTTTAACCTGGTTCAAAAATTAGTTTTAAATAAGAAAGAATTAAAGATAAGGGTTGAATCATAGATGGTGGTTCAAAATACTAAGTTTAAGACCAACTTTTACTATTCGTTCTAATAAATTATAAAGACAATAGTACAAGAAATTAAGACTACAATATTTAGGGTGGTTCACGTAACCACTTTCCCCACACGTAGATCCGCCCTTGTGCGTCAATGTAGTAGACCTTTCACTTGTTGAAGGAGCATCTTGGTGATCGGGTGTTGTTGGATTCAACATCTGTGGTAGTGATTGAAGATGCAATTTCAGAAGATTGTATGAAGAACAGATAACTGATCGAGGAGAACAGATGGCTGACCTGGAACATATGACTGATCAAAGAACACACGAATGTACCGAAGAAAAAACATGGAATATTCGGTTGAAGACAAAATATTCTCCTCCTAGGTTTTCTCCAACTCCGAAAAAGAAGCTAGAAGAGCTCTAGGGTTTTGGGCATAGATAGGGAATATTCTCCTCCTAGGTTTTCTTTGTTAGTTCTTGTTAGATCTAGTTGATTTTGTGTTATTTTGCTATTTCAATCTTCTTCTACCTTTTCTTGCTCATCTCTACCATGGAAAAACCGATTTTCTCTATATATCTTTGTGTTTTATCCATGGATTGTGAGTAGTCACATTCTAGGTGGTTGATTGGGCAAAATTAAGGTGTTTAGGTTCTAGATATATGTGTTTAGGGCTTGGAATCACAAGTATCTTCATGCAGTAAGATGCTCTTAAGGCTTGATTGAATTTGGCCAATCCAATCATTGATCTAAAGAAGACTTCTAAGTCCGAGAGGGTTAGATAGGCTTTAGTTCACGTCTTTTGCAATCCTGAAATATAAATCTTGACTGAATAGTTATTTTAGGGTGATTGAACTAGGGATCATAATGCTTCTGGATTATGTTTTAGCATGTGGACGCGAGAGCGCGGTGTTAGCATCATCCAGATAGGTGTTAATCACGCGAGAGCGGTTTAAATCAATTTAGAATATTATAGATCTGAGATAGCCGTATTGGATGAAATAAGCACATAAAATTAGGACTTATCACCTGAAATCTACTTATGTCTGATCAGCTGCCTAGTCTCTCTAAGTTTATGGATCTAGGGTTGATGATAGCTTAGATCTATTGCTTTTGATGTTCTGTGTTAATCTTTCATATATATTCACTTGATTGGTGTGTTTAATGCTAGTTGAGACTTAGCTAATCTCATCTTGATCTTAGGTAGATTATCATCCCGAGAGGTTCTTTATAAAATGCTTGAATGAATTGATCTTGTGCCATTTGAATTGAACATCAATTGCATGAAATCGACTGCTTGATTCGCTGCCCTGGTTCATAAGCTTAGCTTTCATTTTGTTTTAAGCTTTCATTTAGTTTCGTTTCCATTTCTGCTTTTCGTTTACTTTCTACTTTTGTTATATTTATTTTGTTCTATTTTATTGCTGAATATGATTGTTAGTGACAAATAATTTCCTACTTGACTTAGACTAAACCGATTCTCTATAGCTCTAGTGTTTTGTTAATCACTCCCGGATTGGTTCGACATTTTTCCGTTACTATACTACATTCGATTGATAAGTACCCATCTTCATCTCATCCAACCAATCTTTACCTCACTCTTCTTAGACAATAAGAGTGTGTGGGGGTAAAGATCCACTTATCAGAAGTCTGAAATTCTAGACAACTGCAAGACGATACGTAGTGACCGTGGAAAAGAGTTCCAGAATGATATGTTTGACATGTTCTGTCAGTCTCAGGGAATTACACGTCAATACACAACTCATCGTACACCACGACAAAATGGTGTTATTGAAAGGAAAAGCAGAACTCTGCAAGCAATGGCCAGAGCAATGTTACATGGGAATCAGGTTGCTAAATACTTTTGGGATGAAGCTATTAATATTGTGTGTTACATCATCAACATGGTGTATGTCAGGGAAGGAACCAATAAGACATCACATTAGATATGGAAGGGGAAGACACCTAGTGTGAGTTACTTTCACGTATTTGGATGTGTGTGTTATATCCTTAATGATGAAGATCAGTTATGTACGTTTGATTCACTAAGTGAAGAAGGATTATTCTTGGGATACTCAGACTCCAGCAAAGCGTATAGAGTGTACAATAAACGAACCCACATGGTTGAGGAAACCATGAATGTTGTTGTTGATGATTATTTAGCAAAACGGTTAATTGTTTGTACAATACCTATTCCAGATCAAGCCTCTATTTCCTCTGCTCCGATTGAAGCGGATTAGGACTCTGCTCAGATTGAAGCGGATCAGAACTCTACTCAGACTAAAGCGATTCAGGACGTTGTGGAACCATGTGTGCAAATTCTAATGGTTCAGTTTCATCGAAATCACTATAAAGACAATGTTATATGAGAGATTCAAGGGGGAAGAGTTACTCGCGGGAAGAAGTTTGACTTCAAACAAATGGCTGCGGGAAGAAGTTTGACTTTAAATAGATGGTTAGTCAAAATAGTGGAGGGAGGAAGAGAAGATAAAAGATAAACTAGATCTACAATGAAAGTGACTACATGTTAGGCTTGCTACGATAAGGAGAAGAGTTGTTGAGAGTAGAAAATAATATGTGAGTAACCCAATCTTCTAACATGCATTATTGCTTCTTTGAAAGTATATGCTTTCGCCTCTATAGGAGTAGCAATTTGTGTGGTTGTTTAGAGTCAATTACCGATGATGCTTAGTTTGGCTTACGTAAACTCAACTCATATCTACCAACTTCATCTTTTGATATCCACGATGCGTCCAGTGGCGGATCCAAAATAGTTTTTAACCTAGTTCAAAAATTAGTTTTAAATAAGAAAGAGTTAAAGATAAGGGTTGAACCATAGATAGGAGGTTCAAAATACTAAGTTTAAGACCAACTTTTACCATTTGTTCTAATAAATTATAATGACAATAGTACAAGAAATTAAGATTACAATATTTAGGGTGGTTTAAGTGAACCACTTTCCCCACACGTAGATCCGCCCTTGTGCGTCAATGTAGTAGACCTTTTCACTTGTTGAAGGAGCATCCTGGTGAACGAGTGTTGTTGGATTCAACATCTGTGGTGGTGATTGAAGATGCAATTTCAGAAGACTGTATGAAGAACAGATGACTGATCGAGGTGAACATATGGCTTACCTGGAACATATGGCTGATCAAAGAACACACAAGTGTACTGAAGAACACACAGGGAATATTTGGTTGAAGACGGAATATTCTCCTCCTAGATTTTCTCCAACTCCGAAAAAGAAGCTAGAAGAGCTCTAGGGTTTTGGGGATAGACAGGGAATATTCGATTGAAGACGGAATGTTCTCCTCCTAGATTTTCTCCAACTCCGAAAAAGAAGCTAGAAGAGCTCTAGGGTTTTGGGGATAAACAAGGAATATTTGGTTGAAGACAGAATATTCTCCTCCGACATTTTCTCCTCCTAGATTTTCTCCAACTCCGAAAAAGAAGCTAGAAGAGCTCTAGGGTTTTGGGGATTTTCGTAGGTATATATAAGCTCTGAAGTAGTTGGTGTGCCGACTAACACTTAGAGTTTATTTGTGAGATTTTGGCTTAGAGGCTCTTCGCTCAAGAGTCTGCTAAGGAGTATGTTCGTTGATCCTTCTGGTTTTACACAGAGGTGCGTCAGTGACAGAGAAGGATCATTGCGTAGGCTAGATTATTGGTGTTCAAACTAAGGGTAGGCTTAGGTTTGAGAGACACCAAATTCGAGTGTAATTTTTTGTGGAAGATTAACTTGAATAAAATCTCGTAAACATTTGGCTTGGCGCATTTCCAAGCTGTATTTGTGTGTGTTTGTGGGTTATTTACACTTACAGTGATGTTCTTGTTGTTGATTCTCGCCAAAAGATAATGTCAGAGTAGCTTATAGATCACTCTCTAGAATGGATCATTAGCAGTTGAGCTGAATCCTTGTTACGAGGCTCAACTTGTGTTCTTTATAAACTTAGCTTGTAACGATTTTAACGGATGTGTCGTCTTCTTCTTTTCTTCTTCATGTGATTACTCTGGAAAATCAAGCTTATTAAAATCAGATTGTAATCAGGAGATAAAATATAAAAGAGAGATAGTAAATTCCAGGCGAAAGATCCTAAAGAGAGATGTACCCGGATTAAAAGGGGAACTCTATAATCTCGTTTTCTATTTCGTTCTTCATCGCTTTAGCTCTTTTCTTGTTCTATTCTGGTCGAGCAATAATCTGCTTTAGCTCATTCTCTCGATAGTCTATTCGTTTCGTATCAGCTACAAATTGTATCAGAGCACCAAGGTGCGGAACAAGATCCAAAGTCAGTGAGAAACCTGAAAGATCTAAGGAAAACGATTAGCGCCAACAAAGAAAGTCTTTCAAGATCAAGGTATTGATAAAGCACTACAAAAATCCTTCATTTATATCACTCCATCATAGCACGAAATGTCAAAATGCTATCGTAGACAGTTTCCAGAATTTTCAATCGTTTATTATAGCACATAAAAACGCTATTCAATAATTTCACTAAAAAGATGTTGAACTTGTGTTTAATCCAACAAACATTTGCCAATTACCCATTGTATCATCAAATTTGTTCAATTAGTTTGTTAATTAAGTTCATAAAACTATATATATAAAAAATTCTCTTATAGCACTCCGCGACAACACGCATTTAAGAACTGCTATTGTATATGTTTGTAGATTTTTTATACTATATAATAGCACGAAAAACAAGCTATGTTAGAGTTTTCCAACACTTAGGAAAATATTTCACGAACATTTTCACGAACACTTGCCAAAAATTTTCACGAAAATTTTTCAATTCCTTGTATAGGGTATATATATAGTGTTACATTTCAATACATATTCAGTAATAGAATTAACTTTTAAATATTTGCATAATTAATTCAACAAATAAATATTTAAGATTTTGACATACGATAGCATTATATTAACGCTTTCGTATCATTAAATTCAATATGGCAGGACCTTAATTCCGCCACACCCAGTGATTTTTTTTTAAAATTTGGTGTGAAGGAATTAAGTTCCCGCCCTATGGAATTTAACGATATGATAACGTTAATATAATGCTATTGTATGTTAAACTAAGTATGTAAAATAAAATTTGACACCAATCTCCTCAAACCCTAAACCCTAAACTCGAAGATTTAAAACACTAACCCTAAAATTTAAAATTTTCCAATTCCCTCTTATTTTAGGGGTTAGATGGGGTTTAAGGGTTAGATGGGGTTTAGGGGTTAGATAGGGTTTAGGTGTTAGGTCTTTAGGGGTTTGAAACATAAAATTGGTGTTTTGGTGTTTGAGAACAAAATAAAAATGCAAATTATAATAGAAAACAAAATTATATGTTATAAACCATAAAATCTAAAACTCCAACCCTTGAAGAAACTCAAAACCCTAAACTCTAAAATTTAAAACATTAACCCTTAATTTTCCATTTCCTTCTTGTTTTAGGGGTTAGATGGTGTTTAGGGGGTTATACTTCTAAAATCTAATACTCCAATCCCTATCTCAAAAATTCTTAACTCTAAAACTCGTTAAATCAAACATAATCATATATTCTATACTCTAAATTCTAAACATTAAATCATAAATCATATATTTATCCTTAGACCATAAACCCTATTTTTCATTCATAAATCATATATTCATTAATTTAGATCAAAATAAATTTTAAATTGAAATTATTAACAAAAAGTGATAAATATTTTGATACATATTTTTTTTAAAGAATGAATAAATATTTAAATCAAATTTAAATTATACATTAAAACTATTAACAAACAATAAATAAATATTTTGATCAAAATTAAATTGAAAATTGAAACTAATAACAAATAATAATAGATATGCTTATTAAATAAATTTAAAATCCAAAACTACATTAATAAAATGGAAAACTACATTAATTAAAAAATTTCAGACTTTATTTTTGATTGGTTAATTGAAAAATACTAGGATCACTTAGCAATTATTCTGGACCATTGATAAACACCTATTCAATGGATGAGATTAATGAGAGACTATTCTCCTTCCTTAATCTTTGTTTCTGCTCTTTCAATACACGTTTTGAAAAGAACACAAAAAATTGTGTCTCCCTCTCGAAGTTCTTCTTCTTCCTCTCAGATGTACCCGATGGTGATGTCGAATACCGGAAAAATCTGAGCGGGGAGGCGAGGTCGAGGTCGAGCTTCGAGGCGGAGACGAGAATCTCTTTCGTGTGACTCCTTCTCTCCGGCGCTGGAGACGACGACGAAGCACGCTCCAACAGCAAGGCGACGCGGGGACCTCTGGTGCTGGAGACGACGAGGAAGCGAGCTCCAACAACGATGCGAGGATCTCCTACGCGAGACCCAATTTGCAATCGTCGAGGATCTCTGGCGCGAGACCTAATTTGCAATCGACGCAAGGTAAATCGTTGAGTCACGATTTGCAATCAGAGAAGAGAAGCTTCTGAACGACTATTGTGGTTTAACGATTTCCAGAGAAGGGTTTCGTGTGTTAGGCCGAGGAGATTGCAAGGCGGAGAGCAACTACGGAGGACGTCGGCGAGAGAGAATTTTTCTTTTGTGCTTTTGTATTTTTATATTTTTGTATTTTTTTTGTATTTTTGTATTTTTTGTATTTTTGTAATTTATAAATTTAAATAAACGATATATAATTTATTCAATCAATATATTTATTTAATAATAATTAATATATATTTTTCTAAAAATCAATTTATTTAATTAATAATAATTAATATATAAAAATTAATAATTAATTTATAATAGCATTGTTCTATAAACGCTATTATATATAAGACAAGTATAATAACATTTTTTTATAAACGCTATTATAGATATGATACATATAATAGCACCGGAACAAAAACGCTATCACATGTGTATACCTATGATAGCTGCGGCAGACACAACGTTTATGGAAACGCTATGATAGATCTATGATATATATATTTACGTACTATTAATGAACGTTTTTCTTGTAGTGAAGATAGCAGAAAGATTCGAGTCCTCGAGCATCAAGAAAACATGGAGTTTCACAATCGTAATATTGATCCTATCACATTCAATTCAAGCAGAAATCAATTTGAATCCTATATTAGTCATATCAAATCAAATCTAATTAATTATATGCATTCATTTTACTTAAGTTCGTATTAAAATTTTCTGAGTTTGTTATCTGCAGTATTAAACAAAGAAAGTAGCAGACAATTAAAGAAATGGATCCTACATAGTGAAGATTCAAAATTGAGAAGTTCGACCTGAAAAGGGATTTTAGGTTGTGAAAGTTCAAAATTTTGGGTCAACTTGAGATTCAGGGACTGGTGGCTCTCCTAGATGAAGTAGACATAACGAAGCTAGAGAAGGTAAAGGAGGGTGATGACACAAATAACAAGGTTGAAAAGAAAATTGAAGACAAGGTTAACCCTAATTGGGCAGCAAAGGATCAAAGGGTTAGAAGTTTGTTTACTACGTGTCTCAGTGATACTATTTTAAGAAAGATCATGAGAGAGAAGACTACTCTAGGGATGTGGAAGGCGTTAGAAAGGGATTATCAAACGAAGTCCTTGCCACACAAAATCTTTCTCAAGAAGAGATTCTCATGCTACAAGATGGAGGAAGATAAAGCAATCGAAGAGAATGTAAATGTATTCTTGAAACTGATTCAAGATATGACTAGTCTAAACATACATGAAACGATAAAGACCAAGCTTTTCAGATATTGCCAGCCTTACCTCTGACATATGACCATCTTAGTCACTTGCTTCAGTATGGACCAGGAAAGGATACTCTTTCAGTTAGTAAAATTTTCATGGCTGCATATTCAATGGAGGTGGAACTAAAGCAGAAGAAACTATAGACTAGTTCAAAACCTAAGGCAGAAGGTCTATATGTTGAAACAAGAGGAAAACAAGAGAAGAGGAATGGTAAAGGAGGAATAAGAATAGACATCAAAGCAAAGGGAGGTCTAAGTCCAAACCTAAAACTACGACCAAAGGTTGTTGGATATGTGGTGAAGAAGGTCATTAGAAACAGGACTGTTCTTAGAAGAGGCAAGGAAGCTAGTACAATAATAGTTCAAGTTCAACAAATGTTGTTACTAAACTTCCAGAACCTATAGCTTTAACTGTCAGTATGCAAGATTCAGGAGCATAATGGATTTTGGACTCCTGATGCACTTTTCATATAACTCCAAGAAAGGATCTAATATATTTTAAAGAAGTAGAAGGTAGTTGAGTTATGATGGGAAATAGCTCTTATTGCACGGTAAGGGGAATGAGAAAGATTATGATCGATAATCCAGATGGTTCTACTATAATCCTAAGTGAGGTGCATTACATGCCAAAGATGAGTCGAAACCTGATATCCCACGACCAGCTAGAGAAGTTAGGATGCAACTATAGTGGGAAGGATTTTGAGGTTCATTTCTACAAAGGAAACACCAAAGTAATGAATGAGAAATATGTAAGTGGATTGTATTACTTACAAGGAAAGGTTAGAGAAACAGAAGTGAATCTGGCTCATCAAGATATCAGTTCTACGAAGTTATGGCATTCAAGATTAGCACACATGAGTCATGTGGCAATGAAGCAGTTAGCTAAGAAGGGATATCTCAAGAATAAAAATACTACGTCGTTTGGGTTTTGTGAAGGGTGTATGATATGTTTGTTGTTTGATAACCAGGTTTTTATATGGTGGAGGTGCAAAGGTCGGGTATAATGTCGAACCAAATCAGGATGATGCTAGTTAACAGTAATACTCTATAAGGTTTATTTCAGGTCTAAGAGGAACGGAAACTGTCACTGAACGATCCTATTTTAAACATGATTAAGGGTGTCAATTGTAGCAAAGGAAAGTACTGGAAATGCAAGTAAACAACGATAATTAATTTCAGAGATAAAGATAGGCAGTTGACCAGACAGTCGATTTAGGCAATAAATCCTAAGTCTATGTGATTAATTTCATCCAATGGGTGATCTCAGATCTATAGTATTCCATATTGCATTAAACCGCTCTCGCGTGATTAACACCTATCCAAATGATGTTAACACCGTGCTCTCGCGTCTGCATGCTAAACATAATCTAGATGCATAAAGATCCCTAGTACAAT
>OVAO01002170.1:0-13298 GCA_900406285.1 Biscutella auriculata
TGATGTTTATACATCTTATATATAATGAGAGGAGGGAATGACTCCCGGCTTGACACGGGTCACCCCTTTCTCTACAAAAAATATAAATACATATATGAAAGTACAAAATTAAAAAAAAAAAATTCGATGGGACATTTGTCAAATGGTGTGTTGTGATGTTGAAGAGGTCATGAGTTCAATTCTCACTTTGCTCTTTTTAGTTTTAATTTTAAATTTAAGCACAACGAAGTTGTTTTGATTTTTTTTTTTACACATGTAGTTTTTATGTTTATACATGGATACATTTTAGCAAAAGGTAACTTAGATTATACGAATAAAATACTTTTGAATATAAGAAATTAAAAATAAACCCGCGCATTGCGCGGGTAATTTCCTAGTTTATAGATAATAAGAGAAAATTTACGTGATACGCGGATCTTTGTTTTATACAAGTTTTATTTTAATATTTGATATAAAATATTTTTGTAATAGACTCATATATAAATTAAAAATAATTACATTTTCTTTAATTTTATATTAATTATCAAAAATTAAATATTATAATAACTGTACATTTTATTTGAATTTTGAATTTTATCATTAGTATCTCTTATATATTTTTTGTTTTGTTTTATCCACTTATATTTATCTATATTTTATAATTTATTATTTACATGATGTATTTTAGTTTTTCTTTTGCCCACTACATCTTTCTAATTTTAAAATTTTGTGTGGTTGTGATTGTTAGCTAATATATTATCATTTTATCATAAAATAACTTTTAAATTTGTATTGCTTTGATTTTATTCGTGTGATTTCAAAATGGTGAGTAACTCACTTTAAAGAAGTAAATAATTTATTTTCATAAATTTTATACGTTTTAATATTTAATGTTATATGTATTATCAATAAAATAATATTATTTTAGAAAGTTTAAATTTAATCATTCCAATAATTTTTTTTTATTTTTTTCAAATATTTACTTATCAGTTATTTCTTACTTATTACCAAAATTCAACAGTGTACAAATTTTTTATATATTGAATTGAATTTGATTTAATTTTGTTTATTCTTTACATATTTGAATTTAGATTATATATTTTTATGTACAATTAATAGTTAATCATAATGACATACCAAATGATTATTTATTAAAAATATTATTATTGAATAAATTTATGTCATAAGAATATATTTAATGAGTAGCTTGTTTACTTTCACGTATATTTAATTTATACCATTTTGTTTTTGTGTTATCTACTAATGTATATTGTACATTACTTATTATATATTTTATTAGTACCAAATATTCGTTTGTATATTATAATTTTATAACTTGATTTTGATGTGAAACTTTGTAAACCAAAATTTTTTCGTATCTCAATCTATAAACTGTTATGGATTTCAAAATCTGTATATATTCATGTATAGATCAAAACTACGTCATTTTGATAAAATAAAAACAAAATTGAAGAAAGTGAGAATTGAACTCATGACCTCTTCAATTTCATAATAGACACTTTACCAAATCTCTCATTATATTTTTGTTATAAATTACACGTATTATATAATATAGTTATAATCGTTATATGGAAGGAGTGCCACATGTCGCAACGGGAGAGCACCTCTTCCCTCATTATATATTAGATTCATTAAAGGGTTCTTAAAAGAAAATTAAATTAAATTCATTAAAATTAAACTGTTTTTAGTTGATCATGTTTTATTATATCGAGAGCTTGATTTCGATTGAATATCATATTTGTGAGATTTCGAGACCAACCAAAAAATAACCGAATTTTTTTGACTTGGTTTCTTTTATTTTGGTTCGGTTTTGATTTGTTTTATACCAAAAATTAGTAGAAATACATTAAAAGAAAAGAAAAAAAAATCAAATATTCGGTTCGGTTTCGGTCCGGTATATTCAACTTTCGGATAGTTTAGATAATTTGCATTGGAATCGGTTCGGTTTCGGTTCGGTTATTCGATTTTTGGATCCAAAATACCCAATCTGATTTTTTTAATTCAGTATTATGAATATATATATTTTGGGATATTTGTTTGGTTTTCGGTTAATACCCAAACCGATATCTTCAAACACTATTATTTCGATTTTTGTGTTTCTCCCTTCTAATTAAAAAGTGACACGTATGGGGTTCAAATACTCTTCTAGAAATCGTTACTTAAGAACCGGTTCTAAAGAATATCTGAAAATTTATTTGTATTTATATTTATTTTTAAGCTTTAGAACCCATTTAGATACACTAATGCACATGCTCTCATGATAAGAATGATCAATCGACGAATATAAACGAAAGGATTAATTCAGTGGTTCTAATTAATTATATTTTAAACTTATAATTATCAATATTAAAATAAATATGTAATATACATTTTTAAAAAATTTATTCAAAATTCTAATAAATTATATGCAAAACTTATAATTAATAATTTCTCATCATAATTTGAAGTTTCAAATAAAATACGAGTAAGCCCTAGAACTTATGTATCTCTATAGTATTATTTCAGAATTACTTTTAAGAATTTAACCATGAAATCATTAAAATATTATATGATATGTAATTTGGGAAAAAATAATTTAAAGAACAAAATAAAAATATTTTGTAAGGATAAAACTGGAAATATACGTAATTTTCAATAAGAGTAAAACTGGAAATATATGTAATTTTAATTATGTTATAATAATTTAAATATTTAGGTATAAAAAATATATTTAAATATTTAGTCTAGTTTAGATTAATTAAACTCATATATATTATTTTTAAATTAAAATAATTTAAACTTAAAATTTTAATATATTATATTAGATTAAAATAAATTTATTGAAACAAGAATAAAATATATATGATTCCTAATTCACCTCTATTTTCAAACTTCACAATATCCAATTTAGATTTTTTGTCTAGTGCATAGTATTATTACAATAATTTACATATAGTCAATTATGTTCTACATAATTTGTTTCTCATATATGTTTTACATCTCTATAATATTATTTTACAATCATTTTTATGAATATGAACCTAAAATCATTAGAAGTTATATTATATGTCATTAGAAAAATCAATTTAAAGAACATAATAAAAATTATTCATGATAAAATTGAAATATACATACATAATTTAAATTGAAAATTTGAGACTTTCCCAAAATAAATCTAATAAAATTTAAATAGACATAAATACAAATCTTTGATATAAAAATATCTTTAGATAAATTATAAAAAGTATAATAGTATTTTAATATTTCAAAAGTATATAAATTTAAATATATTTAAAAAATTTCCTAAAATAAATATAATAAAAATAAAATAAATTAAAATTTAACCAATTGACAGTTAAATCCATCCTTACGAATTTATAAAATCAGAGCAATGGAAGAATTCCAGAGAAACACAACTTAGAAACTCTATCGAAAATTAATGACAGAGTTTCGATTATTTTAAAAGAAGTCATAACAAGCCGACAAGAAAAAAACCAAACTTCAAAGACAAGCTTAAAAGGTGATGCACTGTTTTGAAAAAGAGTAATTTATGCTCTAGAGCACTTTTTGAGAACTATTTAGCTATTTAGACACTTTAATGTCATGAGGCACTTCTCGGTAAAAAATGTGTTTTTCTCAAAGGTTTTGTGTTTTTTCTGACGAAAATGTCCTTGTTGATTTAAAGTCTTTAGTTTTGGTTTTTTAATTCGTATCTATTTATAACCATTAGATCGATGTTATGGAATTAGAATTTGATGGTCTAAAACAATCTAGTTAGAAATATTAATAATTTTTTATTGGAAAATAGGAAAGAGAAAATTTGCAAGTTTCTCTTCTCTCAATGTTCTTTCTCATTCTTTCTCTAAATTATTTTTCTCAAATCCATCAATTTTCAAGTTCTTTAAATTCTTTCGAATTTGTAATAGATCGAGCCTTCTCCTGGTCAGATTTATGCACTAGTCTTGTATCAGACAAAGGAATCAACGTACCAGGTACAATCTCACTTGTAATTCCAAACCTTGATGCTGCAGAAGAATGATTGTATAATCATCACCAAGGTCGTGGATTTCACCTTCAGAATAGTTCACCGGTGAATTTTATCAGTGGGTTTGGAGTTGGGAGTGATGGGTTCTTCTCAAACTTTGGAATTCCGGCGAATTACAATTATTTGTCACCGAACATTGAGATTTCTCCGCGAAGTAGACTTTCAAGGGAAATGGAAGCATAATTTTATACTCAGATGGTAAGCTCTCTTAATTTGTTATACTCATTACACAATTTGTTCTCCTTTATAATTTTGTGGAATTTGAGAAATTTGAGCAGTAATTGCTGCTTGATTATATATACATAATCATGGGATCACGTTGAATCTAACTTTGTTTATGAATTCTCGTCTTACCCTAATTTTCTCTTAATTTTGTGGGTTTTTTCTTTCTTATGTGACTAGTTTATACTTGCATTTCTTGCAAAGAAGCCTACCAAAAAGAGATTGCCTGATATTTGAGTTATCAAGGTGCACAAGCTCGATTCAATTCGGAAATTGTTGGATGAGATTGCCATTGTGAGTCGATACTTCCTATCGTGACGAACACTCAGATTCATGGCCGAGAAGAAGAACAACTCATCGTCTTTATATCATGCGAACAAAAGATGCGGTCGAGCCAATGACCTTGTTAAGAACAAATCTGTGAAATTTGGAAGGCTAAGTGTGGAGGACCAAAGCTTCGAAGAATGATTAATGTTTAGTTATGCTTAGCAAAATTTCAAGTGTTTTATGAAAATATTTGTGTTGATTATTGTTTGGTCTTATGATATCAAACTGAATGATTAATGTGTGGCTTTCGAAATTTGTTATTGCTTACTAATTTATCACAATGGTTGTTACATTATTAAGGTCTACTTAATACTTGACGAATTCATTCTTGTTTGAGCTATTACCAGACACTTTCCTGATGGTCTATTAACAAATAATTTCCATACATTAGTATAGTTTATAGAGAATGATTAGTTTTTAACTATGCTTAACAAAATCTCAAGTGTTTTATGGAAAAATTTGTGACCATAAAACTGTTACCATAAAACTGTTACCATAAAACCGTTACAAAAAAACCGTTAACATAAAACGGTTACCATAAAACCGTTATCATAAAATACTAACATATTTTAAAATAGAACACTAACGTAGAACCTGAATCAACATATAGTCTATTAACAAATACATTACATACGTTAGTATAGTTTATAGAGAATTATCAGTATTTAACTATGCTTAAAAAAATCTCAAGTGCTTTATGAAATATTTGTGACCATAAAATTGTTACCATATAACTGTTACCATAAAACGGTTACCATAAAACCATTACCATAAAACACTAAAATATTTTAAAATAGAACACTAACGTAGAACCTGAATCAACATATAGTCTATTAACAAATACATTCTATACGTTAGTATAGTTTATAGAGAATTATCAGTATTTAACTATGCTTAAAAAAATCTCAAGTGCTTTATGAAATATTTGTGACCATAAAATTGTTACCATATAACTGTTACCATAAAACGGTTACCATAAAACCATTACCATAAAACACTAAAATATTTTAAAATAGAACACTAACGTAGAACCTGAATCAACATATAGTCTATTAACAAATACATTCTATACGTTAGTATAGTTTATAGAGAACGATCAGTATTTAACTATGCTTAACAAAATCTCAAGTGATTTATTGAAATATTTGTGACCATAAAACCGTTACCATATAACCGTTACCATAAAAAGGTTACCAAAAAAACGTTACCATAAAAACGTTACCATAAAACGGTTACCATAAAACCATTACCATAAAACACTAAAATATTTTAAAATAAAACAAGAGAAGCCAAAACAAGGCGTTCAAGGACAACACCGTGTGGCAGAGGAATACAAAGAGAACTCTGGTAAGAAGAAGATGGAAGCATCTGATGAGGTTGAACCACCACCTTCAGCTTCTAACGCCGGTTTTAGCTTCAGTGATGTTCTTGTTCTTTGTATAGTTTAAGAACTAGTCTGAAACTAGAGCTAGTGTTGATTATGTGCATTCTCCGATTTATGAGTTTGAACATGTACCTATCAATTGGAAAATAATCAAATAAACACAAGATTATATGAGAAATATCAAGTGCTTTATGGAAATATTTGTGACCATAAAACCGTTACGATAAAACGGTGACCATAAAACCGTTACCATAAAACGGTTACCATAAAACCATTACCATAAAACACTAAAATATTTTAAAATAGAACAAGGAAAGCCAAAACAAGGTCGTTCAAGGACGATACCGTGTGGCAAAAGAATACAAAGAGAAATCTGGTAAGAAGAAGATGGAAGCATCTGATGAGGTTGAACCACCACCTTTAGCTTCTAACGCCGGTTTTAGCTTCAGTGATGTTCTTGTTCTTTGTATAGTTTAAGAACTACTCTGAAACTAGAGCTAGTGTTGATTCTGTGCATTCTTCGATTTATGAGTTTGAACATGTACCTATCAATTGAAAAATTATCAAATAAACACTAGATTATATGAGAGAAATAATCGAAGCCAAAATCAAAAGGAAAGAAAGAGATTGACGTTAAAGTTATCAAAAACTCGTCAAAGATGATTTGATGCCACTAATTTGAGCAATCTCAACAAAGAGACTGTAATAGTCAAAACCCTTCGCTAAAGAAGATTACGGAACATTCAATTTCCTCAATTATGAATAGCTGGAATTTAGTAAAAGAATTCAAAAGAGTAAGTTGGGTGAGGAAATCTTGATAGTAACAACAATACTAACACAAGAGTTTGACCATACAAGATCTTGACCTGCAAATGCATGAAGTAACACATAATATAATCAAGAGTTTGACATTTTGATTAAACACAGTGATATCACCACTTTGTGCCGAGAAGATTGAAGATTGTAGCAAAGTTATTGACATATCATATAAAGCAAAAAAGAAAAGAAACTTGACTCCATGGAATCAATGACAGTGAAGGCGGACGAAAATCGATGAACGACGGCGATAATTTTAGCGGAAACGCGAAGACCTCGACGGAGCACCAAAATGGACAAACCCTATACTTACAAATCATGGGTTTTTTTAAGAAGGTTGCCATGAGAAAAAGAGAATGAAGAAGGAAACGATGAAGAAGTCACCGATGGTTTCTCGCGGCGCCGAAAAACAACTGTTGCCATGAGAAAAAGAAATGAAGAATGACAAGATGAAGAAGTCATCGATGGTTTAAACAAGAACAACGACGTCGGTGAGATGTTGAGCTTCATAATCCTCTTCATGATGCGTGAGGGATGAGAGAGTGAAAAAGAGAAGAGAGCTACTCTTCATGTTGCGTGAGGGAGATGAGAGAGCAGATCTGAGATTGAAATGATTTTCACGATTTTGTGTTTCATTTGGAGAAAAAGAAAAACAATCTCGTTAGTTTTTGTGAGTTCAATTGATTTTGTTAGTTAGGAGGTTAATTTAGACAAATCACAATGAGAAAGTGCCTTATTGATTGAAAGTGCCTTATGAGAGAATAAATTTTGAAAAAGTGTGTCTGTAGACAAATTATTCTTTGAAAAATGAATATGGTTCGTTTTACAAAGAAATTATAATAAATGAGAATTAAATAAATGACCATTGGGTTTTGAAAACTCTTAAAAAAACGTTTAATCCAAAAATAATTTATACAAATATTCTTAGAAATTATAAAAGGGTTGATGTGGTATCACGTAGAGTCATATTCTTATTTGCCTCTATTTATGAGAAACAAATCTCTTATGTCCCCACTTAATTTCTTATACCCTTTTTTAATTTTTTTTTTAATTAAAATCCAAATTTCCAAACAAAACTCCCCCAACTAATCAAAACTAAACCCTACAACCCCCATCCATGGATTAGTGAACTCGTGGATTAATATGTAACTTATATATCCTTAAAATTTTGAAAATAAATATTTTAAAATCGTTTTTAATCGTAGTTTGATGATTTTTGTGAAATAATTTTAAAACAGTTTTTTTATTTTTAAAATATTTTTATAAAATTATTTAAATAAAATAAAAAATATTGGCGGTTAAAATAAAAAATGTGTCCTATAGAGATTGAAAAATGAGATATAGGGGCTTTTGAGGAGATAATTCTATCATGTAGACAAAAGTTTAAAGTTGACCTGAACATCCTAATTAAAATGCTTCATATTGTAATTTTTATTAGTATAGATAATAGTTATATAAAGATAGGGATGAGATAATTTTTGTGATGTTTGACAGTCGCTAATGATAGCGATAGGTTTATGTTCGTTCAACTATCGTTGGATCAGCGAATATTGTTAGTGATTAGCGATCACAATTTCGAATCGTTGAAAACTAAATATTTATTAAAACTAAAATTAAATAAAATTTCGAATCGCTGATCACAATTTCAATCCAGCGACTGATCGCTAGTCGTTATCGCTAGCGATTGACAAACGAATAAATTCATCGATTCTTTCATATTTATTAAAACTAAAATTAAATAAAAATTAAAATTGACATTAAAATTGAAATTAAAGTAGAAGTTAAAATTAAAATTGCAATTAAATTAAATTTAAATAAAATTAAAAGAAAATAAAATAAATAATAAATAATAAATAATAAAATTGAAATTGGAATCAAATTAAAACTAAATACTAAACTTAAAATAAAATAAAATAAAATTAATTAAATTAAATGAATATCTCTATAGTACTATTCCAGAATCACTTTTAAAAATATAACATTTAAATCAATAAAATATTACATGTTATGCCATTGGAATAAATAATAAATTAAAAATATTCATTAAGGGTAAAATTGGAAATACGTGTAATTTTTATTAAGGGTAAAACTGGAAATATGTATATAAAATTAATTTTATATAAATAGTTATAAATATAGTATAAATATAATATATCCAATAAATAATTGATACCTAATAGATATACAAAATAAATTAATTATTATAATACATGATTTATCTTTTAATAACAAGAAAATATTTTTAAACATGATATAAAGATAAATACACATAAATAATTTCGAAATTTTAAAACTATTTAATTATATAATTTCGATTTAATAAAATATTATAGTTAGAATAATTTAAACTTCATCTTTTTAATATATTATATTCATTTAAAATACTACTATAAATTTACACGATTTTTAAAAGAAATTGTCAAAAAAATATTTAAATTTATATCAAACATTTATCTCTTTACATTTTCTAAAATCTAAATATACTATTTAAAAATTTGTTTGTAAGTAAATTATTGTAAATCAAATAGATCTAACAAAAATATAAAAGAAATTATTTTATAATATTTTAATTATCATTTTTAACAAGAAACATTCTTAACAAAAATTACGAAAAAATATTTTATATATAAAAATTTATCTCCTCATATTTAATTAACTTTAAATGAAATATTAAAAAAACTAAATAGAAATAAATCTGAACTTCTTATACAAGATTTTTCTAAGATAAATCTAAGATTATTTTAAAAGTAATATTAATTCTTAATATAAATATTGTTTTTAATATAATCCTTAATATATTTTTACTTTTAGAATAATATCTTTATAATATCTTTAAAATATTATTTCAGATGTATATTTATAACATAAATTAAAATTTATGAAATATTACATCTTATGCTAATATAAAAAGTAATCAAAAGAATAATATTCATATAATAAAAACGTGAAGATAATTAATTGTACAACGGGTGACCCACATATAAAAGTATGGTTGAAGTGTGCATATAGTTTTAAAAAATAAACAATTTAATATAACTAACTATTATTAATATTCAGTACAATATTTCAACATTATATAAAATTAAAAAAACAATTGTTCATTAAAACTAAATTTAATGAAAATTAAAACTATATTTATATTAAATTTAATTAAATTAAATTTGAATTAAAAGTAAAAATAAATTAAAATTCAAAGTAAAATTAAAGTAAAAATAAAATAAAATTAAAGTTATTCATTAAATTNATAAAATTAAATTAAAGTTATTCATTAAATTTAATAAAATTTAAATTAATTTAAAATTAAAATAAGATACAATTTATAATTTAAGCTAGAACTAAAGTTTCATTTATAATTATAATTAAAAAAGAAAATTTAAGTTAAAACTAATATATTTATATATATATATATACAAATTATATCAAAAAGAAAAATATATATTATTGTGATCGCTATCGCAAGCGATAGCCAAACGAACCAAAACGAAAATCGTTGATCGCTATCGCTAATCGCAGGTCGTTATCGCTATCGCTATTGATAGCCAAACGAACAGGGTAATAAACAGTTTATCACCCTTGCATATATGATATGTCTTGTTTTTAGCCGGTTTTTGGGTTAGATTTCATTTGTTTATTTATAGTTTAGGTTGAATTTAGAGTCTATTAGGATGCATTGCATTTCTTTTTCATGTTTCAGGTGTGGAAACCAACGAGGCGGAATTCGGAGTCACTTGGAGCGTTTTGGTGCATTTGGAGAAGTTCTTGCTGTTTTTCGAAGACCTGTACCGATCGCTCTAGACCGGTACACTGACCGGTCTTCCTCACGCTTATCTCAGACCGGACTAGCTAATCGGTGCTCCTTGCCCGGTCCTTTATGAAGAAGATTTCAGAAGCTCATACCGACCACCTAAACCGGTGCCTAGACCGGGCCTCTATCCACAAGACTTGTATCGGTCTGGCTTAACCGATACGCAGACCGGTACATTATCTGCATTACTTGGATCGATCAGGCTTTCCCCCCTCTAGTCCGATCTTCAAAACCCGAGGCTCATACCGGTTGCGGACCGGTCAACCACTGACCGGTCCATGAGTACGAGAAGTTGTACCGGTCACGACCACTTGACGCGGACCGGTCTGGCTGACCGGTACAGGTGCGCCAGCAAGATGAATAGTATGGTTTCTTTGGATTTTTGGGAGACACTATAAATAGCCTTCAAAACCATTTCTTCTCCAAAACTTTTCT
This sequence comes from Biscutella auriculata, assembly GCA_900406285.1. Taxonomy (NCBI): domain Eukaryota; kingdom Viridiplantae; phylum Streptophyta; class Magnoliopsida; order Brassicales; family Brassicaceae; genus Biscutella; species Biscutella auriculata. The sequence goes on from OVAO01002170.1 coordinate 11,014, forward strand.
TTTTGTTCTTGCTCTAGTTTTTAAATCTTCTCTTTGTTGAATCTTGGATGATTAGAATTTGCTTTAAGTTTATTGAAATTTCTCTTTATCTTTGTTTGTTAATCATGATTAGGCAAGTTTCTCCTATGAGATTTTGTGCCAAAATTATGAGTGAGTAGTCTTCTTCTAGATGATTGGAATGGTAGATTAGGGTGATTGAGTTGGAGATTGAATTGCTTAGGGCTTATTTTCCATTAACCTTCATGTGTTTAGTGAACTTAATGTTTAATTAGGATTAGCTAACTTGATCTTGATGCTTAATGTTTCACGCCCGAAAGGTGTTTGTGAAAATGGTTGAAAGAACTAAATGCATGTTAAATGAGGCTTAACCAAGGGATTGTGCTAAGATTGTTTAGTAGTTGAATGGACTAATGTTTATTGCTTGTTAATTGTGAGTTTAGCCAAGGGATTGTTCACTCTTGCAATTAGTAAATGGATTTTCACCAAGGGATTGGGATAATCTATCTTAGGTAGATCCTAGACTAAGGATTAGCATTTTAATGATAGAAATGAGTAGTTTGATCAATTCCAACATCACCCGAATCGATTGCCATATCCAGTTACTTAGTTTCTCTTTATAATCTCTTCATCTTGATCATTGCTTATTGTTGTTTTAGCTTGAGTTAATTGTTAATCATCTTGCCTTATTTACATGGTTCGTGTTAGTGACAAACAACCCATATTATCAACCTTGACTTAGTAATCTCTCCATAGATTTAGTGCGTAATCTAACCCCAACTTTCGTCTGATAAACCCCGGGAAATACCCACTATATTACATTGATACTAGTAGAGTTTAACTCTTCATTAGTTAATAGTGAAGAGGGTAAAAATATTACTTATCAATTGGCGCCGTTACCATTGTCGGGAATTTAGATTACCATTTCTTCTTTGAGATTGTCAAGGACTTGGTTTCTTCTCTCAAAACACTTACTAATCTTTTCATTTTCGACTCTATTTTCTCAGGTGCATGAACACGAGATCACACGGGACAAACAACCTCGTTCCAATACCCGAGAATCTAACCGCTTTTAAACGCAACAACTCAAGACTCCATCGCGAACCCCTTCGACTTCAAAGAATGGTTGAACAACGTCCCCAACCCAACCCTCCCGTTCCTCAAACGATCGGCGAGATAAACGAGCCAAGGGATCATGACTCAAGAACCGGTATTCACGCTCTACCGGTGAAAGCTAATAATTTCGAGATCAAAACGAGCATGTTGAACTTGATCTCCAACAACCAATTCTACAGTTCCTTGGTTTCCCCAAGGAAAACCCAATCTCTCACCTCGACGACTTCGATACATATTGTAGCACGGTCAATATTAATGGCATTAGCGAGGACACCTACAAGTTAAGATTGTTCCCTTTCTCTGTTGGCGGTGATGCCAAAACATGGGAACAAAGCCTTGCTCCCGGTTCTATCACTACATGGGCCACTTGTAAGAAAGTCTTCCTCAACGCTTTCTTCACCGCAAACTGAACCAACAAGTTGAAGTGTGATATCTCAACGTTCAAACAACAGCCCATGGAAACTTTAATTGAAGCTTGGACAAGATTCAAGAAGTATAGACACGACTGCTGATATAACTCGTTTTTAGTCGGTTTTTAGATCGATTTTCATTCGTTTAGTTGTAGTTTAGGATTGCATTTAGAGTCTTTTAGGTTGCATTGCATCTCTTTTTCTTATTTCAGTTGTGGAAACCTATCTTAGCGATTTTGGAGTCAATTGGAGAGTTTTGAGCATTTGGGAGCTAAGTCTCTGTTTTCGGAGGAGTGTACCGATCATCCTGACCGGTACCTATACCGGTCCGCGTGTNAGTTTTGAGCATTTGGGAGCTAAGTCTCTGTTTTCGGAGGAGTGTACCGGTCATCCTGACCGGTACCTATACCGGTCCGCGTGTCGCTTGTCTCAGACCGGTCCATTCTTCTCTCCAGCCTTGCCCATTTCTCCCGTAGAACCGTATCGGTCACCTGGACCGGTACCTTGCCCGGTCCTTCATCCGCAAGAGTTGGACCGACCTCCCTCAACCCGTTCCAGAATCCCCGAGGCTCATACAAGGGTGTGGACCGGTCAAGCCTGACCGGTCCAGTTTCCTGAAGACGTAGAACGGTGTGTGGACCGATCACATCTGACCGGTCCAGTCGATCTAGCAGCGCACTTTTGTAGGGCAACCTTTCTATTTTGGGAGAGACTATAAATAGATGTTTTCTGAAATCTTTGAACTATCTAGACTTTTATCTT
>OVAO01002171.1:0-11532 GCA_900406285.1 Biscutella auriculata
GTTGCATGTTTTATTTTAAGAAACTATGCTAATTTAGTGGATAATAGTCCATCAAATCTGTGAAATTTGCAAAAATGTTAAATGTTTTTTTATTATGAGAAACTATGCTAATTCAGTGGATAATAATCCATTAAATATGTGAAATTTATAAAAATGTTACATGTTTTTTTTATTTTGAGAAACCATGATAATTCAGTGTATAATAGTACATCAAATATGTGAAATTTATAAAAGCGTTAGTTGTTTTTTAAACTTTGAGAAACTATGATAATTCAGTTGATAATAGTCCATCAAATCACTGAAATTTATATAAATGTTACATGTTTTTTTATTTTTGAGAAACTATGATAATTCAGTGGATAATAGTCCATCAAATTTGTGAAATTTATAAAAACGTTAGATTTTTATTTTATCTTTGAGAAACTATGATAATTCAGTGGATAATAGTCCATCAAATTTGTGAAATATATAAAAACTTTAGTTTTTTTTTTGAGAATCTATGATAATTCAGTGGATAATAGTCCATCAAATCTGTGAAATTTATAAAAAAAAGTTAGATGTTTTTTTTATTTTGAGAAACTATGATAATTATGTGGATAATANCAAACTTTAGTTTTTTTTTTTTGAGAATCTATGATAATTCAGTGGATAATAGTCCATCAAATCTGTGAAATTTATAAAAAAAAAGTTAGATGTTTTTTTTATTTTGAGAAACTATGATAATTATGTGGATAATAGTCCATCAAATCTTAGAAATTTATAAAAACGTTACATGTTTTTTATTTTGAAAAACTATGCTAATTCAGTGGATAATAGTCAATTAAATCTGTGAAATTTATAAAAACGTTAAATGTTTCTTTATTTTGAGAAACTATGATAACTCAATGAATAATAGTCCACCAAATGGGATAGTTTGTTTTTTTATTTAGAGTAGTAATTTCAATGGGANTTGAGAAACTATGATAACTCAATGAACAATAGTCCACCAAATGGAATAGTTTGTTTTTTTATTTAGAGTAGTAATTTCAATGGGACAATGTGTCAGGATGAAAGAGATTCAAAATGTGTGTTGGAATGCAATTGAATTTTAAAAATATGTGTTGGAGTACAATTTTCTCAAAATAATTTGCANTAATAGTCCACCAAATGGGATAGTTTGTTTTTTTATTTAGAGTAGTAATTTCAATGGGATAATGTGTCAGAATGTGTGTTGAAATGCAATTGAATTTTAAAAATATGTGTTGGAGTACAATTTTCTCAAAATAATTTGCATCGATATCGATTTTCTCTGGAGAACCAACATTACTCTTTGGAAAGATAATTTAGAGGCATCTAAAAAAAAAGATAAAAAAAAAGTATATAAGCAGTGGTTGAATGTTAATAGTGCACTAGAACAAAAATCTAGAAAAAAAAAATAACAAGATTGCTAGGGGAGAGAGGGAAAGAGAGAGTTGCCATTTAACAGAAGACTACAGGTGGACAATGTGGTTGAGATTCTTTCTCTGTCTCTGCCATAGAGAAGTTCTACTTCAACCTAAAATCACTTCAAGGTTGGCCAATCTTCTTAAAAGCTTCTCATGTTTCCACAAATTTGTNGAAAAAAAAAATAACAAGATTGCTAGGGGAGAGAGGGAAAGAGAGAGTTGCCATTTAACAGAAGACTACAGGTGGACAATGTGATTGAGATTCTTTCTCTGTCTCTGCCATAGAGAAGTTCTACTTCAACCTAAAATCACTTCAAGGTTGGCCAATCTTCTTAAAAGCTTCTCATGTTTCCACAAATTTGTATGGGAACGTACCTATAACTCGTTAAACATGGTTGAAAGCGGTCGAGCCTGCTTCAGTTGCAATGGACCAAAATTTTCATCTCTTGAAAATAAAAATATAAACTTGATTATGTGAAACATCACTCCTCATGCCATGAGGAAGGAATATGTTGGGAAATCCCAGAGAGACTTACATGGCAGTGCATAGGTGTGCACTCCTCAAACAAACTCGTCTGTGTTTTCACTCATAGATTTCTCCCTTGCTTGGCTCTTGGAATCCATATCTGGTCTTAGAGGAACCACCACAACAGCCATATTATCCATGCTTCCCTTGTCAAAGGCAGTATTAACCAAGCAGTATGCCAAAGAAATTGAGCAGTATGAAAGCGGCACTCCTGCTCTAGAGCTTGTTTGATTGTTTACTTCCCACAGACGATCGCATACCTGTTGCAGCTCCAACTTCTCAAAGATGCCGTCAGATGACACTACCAAGTAGCTGTCATTAGTTAGAAGAGGCTGCCAGTCCCTCACTTCAGGTGTAGAGATGACACCATAACTAAAACAGATATCAAAACTCTTAACAGAATTGTTATGTTCAGAGGCAAGGAGAGACGCTAAGATGCAACGAGCAATGACTACCGTTTATAAGGAAGGTCACCAATTGAACGGGAGATAGCCAGCTGACCATTCACCCGTGGCACACCGGCCCACTCAGTGACATAACCTCCTGAGGCTTCGACACGAACCTTCTCATCCTCTCTATTTGGGTGATGGACTTTTGTCAATTCTTTGGCAATCAAACGCACTAGTCCATTGATATTTTCCAGTTTGAAGTCAGAGAACCTTGATGATGAAGAGCCTCCATTGCGCCTTTGTTCTCTGTACGACTTCACTAAAGTAGCTGCAAAATGTTTGTATCATAATTCATAAACCTAGACTGGCTTCGCAAGGTTAGGTTACGTTTGCCAACCTTTAGCTTCTTGCGAAGTTTTGAATCTTTCGGAACACAAGAGTGCAGTTGAATCACCGATATTGGCAACCATTAGATTACCATCTGCGATAAGAGCAATGGTGGCCGTTGAACCTGAAGCCAACTTTCGGTTAGATGCTTCCTGCAGAAATCAGAGTCGGGCGAGATCGGCTATACGGATATAGAAAAAAAAGGTATGACCACAAAATATAACCTTGGTGAATGTTGCATCAATGTCGTGGATAGCTCTCAGCAAAGCTTCTTTCAGAAGATCCAAGGGAAGAGAATAGTCGAACCTGCTAAACATCGTAAGCATCCCGAGTCACAACTGTTGAACCAAGGGAAAAAGGAAATGGTGGCATACAGGAGGAAGTCAATGTGCAGAGCAAAATAATCCAAGAAAAGTGTTGAAGCCATCTCACTCGCTTCGGCCCCATTATGGCCGTCAAAGACTGCTGCAATTCCAACCACAACATCCTTTGGTCCATTCGTGCCTGCGAATCCAAATCTTGGGAACTGAAAAAAAAAAACAATTCTCTTACGATCCCACCCCAATCAAGCAAACGATCCAATACCGGGAAAGTGAATGCGAAGATCAAGAGCGCATAAAAGACGATCCTCCTGGTATTTCCTCCGACCTTGTATCACCGCCGTATGACAGCGACTGGCGACACAAGAAGATCTGTAATTCTGGAGACTCCAGCGAGGGCAGTTGGGGGCTTGCAAAACGGCCGGAGCTCCACCATGTTTGTAAATAGCCAAACATGTTAAAGATTCCGAGGCAACGTCGTTAATAACAACAATGAAGAAGAAAGATACCAGAGATCCTACATTTTTCACAACCAACGTCATTTCCGGTAACAAAATAGAACTCGAGTNCAAAACGGCCGGAGCTCCACCATGTTTGTAAATAGCCAAACATGTTAAAGATTCCGAGGCAACGTCGTTAATAACAACAATGAAGAAGAAAGATACAAGAGATCCTACATTTTTCACAACCAACGTCATTTCCGGTAACAAAATAGAACTCGAGTTCTATAACAAACTACCATGGTTAGTTTTTTTTTCTTCTCCTCTTATTTACTCGTGGATCTCCGGACGCATTCAATTTTCAATTCCTAAACGATCTCAAAATTATTGACAAAAATAGAAATAATGAAAGAAAAAACAAAAGAGATCACGGAAAATACAGGAAAAAGCAAGCCCCTTTATAAAGCAAGCCTCATGCATACAGAAACGATCTCTACTACACAAGTACATAACCTTTCCACCCTGTTCTTACATCATAACCAAAACAGTCCGCAATACTTTCACAACAAAAAGAGAGAAATTTTCTATTACTCTTTTCTACACTCAGGAGCTGGGCGGAGGTTGGAAATAAGGGTGACGCAGAGCCTCATCCACGTCTACTCTGTCCTCCTGCACTCCCACGACATAAAATCCAAATATGTCAACCCAATTTCATAACCATGCTACATGAAATGTTATACAACAATGCTATACAAAAGGGAGAGAGGAGATCTCACAGGGTACCATTGCAATAGACCCCGCACCAACCTTAAAGCCCAAACATTAGGAAACCTGCATTTCCCAGCAGATGGACGTTCATAAATGTAGCAACATCTTTGCCCAAGTACCAACAAGTTAAATGAATTATCTAACTAACCCAATCTTAAGAGGGTCTCGGCTCTTTATCTGTTCTGCAAAAAATTCTTCAGAGCATTTCCATGACGCAAGTGATATCCCACCCTACATCACAAGGATAAATGATGACCTTTGCATAAAACAAATACCATCCATTCTAGCAAAAGACGTTGAAACCATCCCTTAAAACCCATTTATTGACCACTGATTTTCTTTTCTTTTCTTTAAAAAAAAGAAAAAAATCATCCTGCATGGATCACTGAGACAAAAACAAAATAGCTGAATGAGCTCAGCAAGAATATATCAATAACATAGCCTCAACAATTAAATATCCATTTTGACTTCTTAGGTAAGAGTTGAGACCGGNAAAAAAAAAAAAAAAAATCATCCTGCATGGATCACTGAGACAAAAACAAAATAGCTGAATGAGCTCAGCAAGAATATATCAACAACATAGCCTCAACAATTAAATATCCATTTTGACTTCTTAGGTAAGAGTTGAGACCGGTAAAATAAAACATTGATATTNGTAAATATCCATCACCGAGACAAAAACAAAATAGCTGAATGAGCTCAGCAAGAATATTTCAACAACATAACCTCAACAATTAAATATCCATTTTGACTTCTTAGGTAAGAGTTGAGACCGGTAAAATAAAACATTGATATTTTATAACCATCAACATAACGAACGATCCTTTTACCTGTTTTGAGCTAGCGCCACCATGTTTTAAAGAGCTCCCTGGGATTAGGATGCACATTTCCATAAAGGATCGAAGCCTGTCACCGCAATCAAAATTCAAGTTAGGCGTTGTGGTGATCAATCTCAAGCGAAATGATTTACTCCTAAGTCAAACTTACTTGTATGCAAGCTCTTTAAAATTTTCACTCCAACCTCTGATATGTTGATCCAAAAGGGCGCGTGTAACAGAACTAACCTCAAAAACATTTGGCGACCCTAATATCATCTCTAACATCACAACCCCAACGCTCCACATGTCGTATCTGCAAAAAAAAGTTGTCATGCATGTATATTTGGCGAGGCCAGTTGCAGCCACAGTTTATTAAATTAGCAGGATCTCTCGTATACTTCAATGTCAAACTAGTTGGTCCACGGTGCCAGCTACTGTTCAGAATGGCTTCGGGTGGTGCATAATCATGAGTTTGTTCTGCTCTGAATTCGAGACAATTCAACATAATGTGGTGATCAGTATTCACAAACCAGGGAAGGTGAAAATTCCAAAAATGAAAAAAAATATACATACAAAGAAAAAAGAGTTTACCTTGAAGGACCTGTTGACCCATATAAACGTCTCGTTGTGAATCCGTCAAGTGCACTGCCAAAGTCGATGATGCGCCTAAACAGTTATTATAAGAAACAAGAAATTACATAAGTGGAGGATCAAAAGACTTGAGCGCTGCAGAAGTGTAGAAATACATGGAGCAAATGAATAAATTAGAAATACATGGAGCAAATGAATAAATTAGAAAACTGAACAATTTAAATACATTTTAGCTTTGAAGTTTTGATCTCCATTTGGTACACCCTTTAAGCATCTGCCGGACTTGATGTCTTCAAGGCATATCACCATATTCTCTGAGGGACACGCCACGCCATGTAATCATTGTCAATTAATTTCATCTGTCACAGATTGTACATTACATGAACTGTCATTAACATCAAAAAAATTTTACCTACCGGGTTTTATATCTCTGTGAGTAATATTCCGGTTGTGGCAGGCCTTTAGACCCAGCAACTGAAAAGAAGGATAGAACGTAAAGGAAAGGGAAAGCAAAAACAAAATTAGATGTCTACGATGCATCTATAAAACACGGGAACAAAATCAGAACATTCTCAATTCTTATACAACGTACCAAATGCCATATTATTCTCCGCATTTCTTCTTTTCCAGACTCTGTCGTCTTCAACCAGGTCCACCACTTCGATGGACGAAGTATTTGCCCGTGACTTGCTTCCTCGGGCTTTTCATCAGCAGAGTTATTGGCTGCTTCTTCCACAGTGTACATCAGCTTTGATAAAGACACACCCTCATGATGAAACACAAGCCATATGTCGTTATATCGAGATTCAAAATGCTCTATGTATCTAGCAATATGTTTCAACCCCTCTTGTGAGAGATCCAGTTCTGATGGCGCTGATTGAGAACTTGATGTTTGCGTTCTGGTAGAACTCACACTTATATTGTATGCATTTAGAAACAATTCACCAAAATGCTTCTCCCTTAGACCACTTAAGTAGACAGCCGGTCCTCTTTCTACCTGTTTAGGAAAAATGACAGGAAAACTGGAAAGTTAAATTTGAGAATGACTTGCAACAAGTCATCATATAGGTCGATAGGTGACATAACGAGCAGAAAACAAATTCTCACAAAATATAATCTCTGCCAGGTCCTGAATAATATATTTATGCAAGAACAACTCAATTTGAAACAATTTTTAATATACGCAATGAACCCGGAGAACTATTGCCACCCCCAAATAACCATTGAGTAATGGCCACATCACAGATACACGTCTTCTTACTATCACACTTGCACAAAGCCAGAGAAAGCGCAAATAAAGTTGCATACACATTTTATTCAAAAAGAAAGATTGAAGATAAAGAACAACTACCATTATCCTCTTCAAAATGAAGAGGTTCTCAAGACCATCGTCAAAATGATCCATGGATGTATTGCTAGTTAGATTATCAGTATATTCATTTATTTGAACACCCTTTTTTGATGTATTCTCATCTTCCTCGATCCAATTGGTAGCATTATTTCCTTGATAGCAATTCCAGTGAAATGCCAACCAGACCTCACCAAATGCACCACGCCCAAATTTCTTCTTGAGCACATAGCTAAAAATAACATGGTATTACACAATTAGGTGAGCCATTGTTTAATGATTTTTTGTTCTCTTTGGAACATAACTATTTCCACTATTGAGACACTGAAATAAGACATCATATTTCTCTGTGAAGAAACCATATAACTTCTTTTTTCGGTCAACAAAACCATATAACTAAAAGGCAAAAAGAAGACATGACATGTGCACTACAATGCCCTTTGCCCCTCCATTATTTTAGCAACGACTACATAGCCGACTGCATTGAAGAAAAACCAATGAGCATGAAAGAACAAAAGATTTGGCATAGGTTGAGAATCACATGGCTACCTAAGATTATGTACACAGATTGCAGTCATCAAAGATAATATGAAAGAGGGAACTGAACAGCCTAAGGTAAAGAAGAAGGTACCTCGAGTCCGGGAATGAAATCTCACCCGTCACGTTATTAGCGCCAAAACCATGTAAGGGCACAGATTCAAGTAACCCAAGGAAACTAGAAAAACTATCAGGACTGATGCACTGATCTTGATTCTCGGTGATAGCCGTCCCAGATGGCATACACCAGCCTTTTCATCCAGTAAAATTTATGCACGAAAATGGGGAAAATCAAGGATTTGACTGACTAAATGCTGGTTCCATTGGAAGCAAAAACCAGAACCAGGTGAAAACCAAGTGATTAAGTTTTCGTTTACCAGAGAATGGTTCGGCAGATGCAGGTAGAACCAGGGGTAAGTCACCCATGTAACCGTTTAAATCATCTATATGCCCCTGTGACGCACCAATAAGGTTCTCTGATATATAAAAGCAGCAAAAACTTCCGTTTTTAACTTCAACCTAGCATAAGGAGCATGGCCGAGATCATATCAGTTGTATTTTCCAGGTCAATAATGCAAACTTCTGTACAACTTATAAAAACTCTCCCTCGAAGGTACATTTTACTAAGACGCCCATTAGCTTGATCCCGTATTTACACAATCAGGTGATAACGCATATCACAATTATTTGTCAGAGCCTCAGAGGATGACTTTGGAACAAAAAATGATAGATTGGAATAGAGAAATATTCTGCCAATTGGGTCATACCAGTGATCTGTTAAACATGGTTGCAAACGGTTGAGCCTGTTTCAATTGCAACGGACCCCAATTTATATCATTAGGCACTGTTGGAAAGACAAAACATTAATTAGCCAATATGAGATTGTATGAACGATTAACAATGAAGCTTCACACTCTAATTTCATTATGAGGATGTAAGAAAATTTGATAGCAGTCAGAGACACTTACACGGCAGTGCACAGGTGTTACTCGGCAGAGCTGGAGCCATTTTTTCTTTGTTGTCAGTCATACACTGCTCCTTCCGTTGGAGCTGAGAATCTATATTTGGTCTTAGAGGAACCACGACAGCAGCCATATTATCCATGCTTCCCTTGTCAAAGGCAGTATTAACCAAGCAGTCTGCCAAAGAAATTGAGCAGTATGAAGGGACTCTTGCTCCAGAGCTATTTTGATTACCTACTTCCCACAGACGATCACATACTTCTTGCAGATCCAACTTCTCAAAGATGCCATCAGATGACAATACCAAGTAGCTGTCATTAGCAAGTAGAGGCTGCCAGTCCATTACCTCAGGTGCAGATATGACACCATAACTAAAACAGATATTAAAACACACATCATTTTCACATATTGTAAACGAGAGTATGCATAATAAAAGAAGCAAGAGTTTCCACCAATAGTAATGTTCACCGGAAGAGGGCTACAACAAGTCACAACAAGAAATGACTACCTTTTATAAGTAAGATCACCAATTGAACGGGAGACAGACAGCTGACCGTTCACTCGTGGCACACCTGCCCACTCTGTGACATAACCTCCTGCAGCTTCAACACGAATTTTTTCATCCTTTCTATTTGGGTGGTGGTCCTTAGTCAATTCTTTGGCAATCAAACGCAGTAGTCCATTGCTATGTTCCAGTTTAAAGTCAGAGAACCTTGATGGTGAAGAGCCTCGATTGCGCCTCCGCTCCCGGTACAACTTCACCAAAGTAGCTAAAACACAACAAAATATTTATATTAAAATTCCCATAAACGCTAGATTTTATAATGGCTTTTCGTTAGACAGTTTGATTTTAGAAGTAGATGTTGCCAACCTCTAGCTTCTTCCGGGGTCACAAATTTTTCAGAACACAGAAGCGCCTTTGAGTCACCGATACTGGCAACCATTACTTGACCATCTGCAATAAGTGCAACTGTAGCTGTTGAACCGGAATTCAACTTTCGGATAGATGCTTCCTGGAGAAAACAAAGTTAAGCCGGTTGCATCCTGAACATAATGCTGAAAAGGATATATGTTTATTCACAACATTATTCAACGGATAGAGTAGGGAGACGTTCACTATGCCTTAGTAAATGTGGCATCAATGTCATGGATTGCTCTCAGCAATGCTTCCTTGATGATATCCAAGTGAAGAGAATCATCGAAATTAAGTGGCAGCAAGTCTCGAAACCTACAAAAATTTGGGGCACTACAATGAGGCGGACATGCCAGACATTTCAGAATCACATAACCTCAAACAAGGGAAGCCCTCATCACACCTTGAGAAGATCGTTATAACTTGCAAAAATGAGTAAATGATATGAGAAAGAGATAGAGAAATAAAATGAAAGAGCACTCAACAGCATTTTATCCTGAGTTGAACCATGCAAGATAACACCATGCTCCCATTGAGTTGGTAATCTTCCAATGGACATCCTCGTCATAGCAGCAAATGTAGCGTCCAGGAGAAAGTTGATATGCAAGGCAAAATAATCCAATAAAAGTTTAGAAGCCATCTCGCTGGCTTCTGCACCATTATGTCCGTCAAAGACTGCTGCAATTCCCAACAAAACATCCTTTGTTCCAGTCTTTCCTGCTCAAATAATGACCTTGAGTATAGCTTTTCTTAAAACTAAAAGAGTTGAAGTCGACAAAATACAAAATGTAGCGATACCAGGAAAAGGAATGCGAAGATCAAGAGCACATAGAAGACGATCCTCTTGGTAATTTCTCCGACCTTGTATGGCAGCTGTATGGCAATGACCACCAGTAGGAGAAGCCCAATTGTGAAGATTCCAGCGAGGGCATTTGGGGGACTGAAACACTGCAGGAGCTCCGCCTTCTTTGTAAACCGTCAAACACGTAGAAGATTCCCCTCCACAGTTAATTGCAAGGAAAGAGATAAAGAAGCCTAGATTTAGAAGACTTGATTTGACACTGGACCTCATCTTCCTTTGCATGACTTTGAAATACACCCGGAGATAAATCTATTTTTGGATTTCTAAACAATGAATACATCTCAATTTTATTTTATTTTATTTTGTAGATTAGAAAAACATAACCGTAATCCTAGCGATTCTCGAAACCTTTTGAGAGAAAATAATAATAATAATCATATTCACGGTTTGGAGAAGAAAAAAAAAAGCCAAGATGCTTAGGAAGAAGAAGAATAAGAGCAAAACGTTTACCAGTGATTATCTTTATACCCTTCGAAAATGTTAGCCAATTAATCAGCTAAAATCCGAAGCTGTGTTAGCCTGATCCGGTCAACCACTTTAGTCTAGAATTGAAGAAGTGATATGGAAACAATTTTGACANAATATGGAAACAATTTGACAAAAGCAGAGGTCAGACGTTCAATGTTGATTCCCCTACTAATAAACAAGAATATAGACAAATTCGACAAGTAAAACCGAATACGCAAATTANGATATGGAAACAATTTTGACAAAAGCAGAGGTCAGACGTTCAATGTTGATTCTCCTACTAATAAACAAGAATATAGACAAATTCGACAAGTAAAACCGAATACGCAAATTACCACTTATAATGTAAAAGATACAAAATATTATGTGGCTCTTTCGTAATTTCGTCGTCAAAATCTCGCCGCCGGCGATATGGATTATATCAACCGCCGTTTGGAGGCTTTTATTGATTCCGTTAGGGATTCGTGGCTTGCTGTGAGATCGAGTCCCCGGAAAACCTCGTTTTGGATTAGTCCCTAGTTAGGGTTTTCTGATGATTCTCCGTTTCAAGGATTTGAAAAGGAAAATAAAGAAGAATTAGTTTGGTTGTATCAGTTTGTGTGTTGGGTTGGATTTGAGAGTTGAAATTGAGTGAGCATGAAGATGCGAGAGACTACTCTGATTGGGAGAATGAGTAAAGCTTGAAGGAAAGGAAGAGCAAAGATAATGTAGAATCGTTGCCGGCAAAAAAAAAAAAAGAGAAGGAAGCTAACGATGAATCTTTGGCTGAAATGCCACAG
>OVAO01002172.1:0-13296 GCA_900406285.1 Biscutella auriculata
AGGGTAGATTAGGGCTTTTGATTGATTGTTCATGATGTTTTGGGTTCGATTTATTATGTCTTCACTCGTTTAATGTGCTTAGTGCTAGATTGGAATTAATTACTATCATCTAGATCTTAGGAGAATTATTGCCCGAGTGGTGTTCGATGAAATGCATGAATGAATTAAACTTGTGCTAAATGAGACATTTCCAAGAGATTGTGTTGGGAACGTTTAGTAGTTGGATAGAATAGAAGTTTAATACTTTTTAATTATGTATTTGGCCAACAAATTGTGTGAATGCATGATTAGGATTGGGACTTCTACCACGAGAGTGGATTAGCCTAAATTAGATAGTTCTTAGACTAAAGATAAGCATTGTATGATAAACTAGAATATCATGAGCATGAAATTAACTGCCCAATTTGATTGTCCTGGTCCATATGCTTGTTTTAATTTCTGAATTTTTATTTCTTCGATCTCGTTGACTTTTTGGTTGACTTTTATGTTCAGTTTTATTTTACTTAAACTGCTTAATTAGGATTGTTAGTGACAAACAAACTCCTATTCGACTTAGACTAAGTGAATTCTCCATAGTCATAGTACGTGAATCCCTCCTGAATTGGTTCGAGATTTTAAACTCTTCTATACTACATTTGATTAATAAAAGGGAAAAATTCTCTTATCAGCCGTGTGTGTGGTTCCTTTTCGTCAAAAAGCAAAACCGAGACCACATCGTACATCCGTCCTTAGCCAGCCATTAGCCAATCATCAGTCATGGGAGACTAAAGAGGAAGGGTGGCAAAGGAGGCGTGAGACAAAGTTCACACGATCGCTTCTTGTGGTGCCCATCTTTTGATCCTTGTGTGGCCATTGTGCACCACGTCCTTGACCTATCAACCACGGCTCCTCACCAATACCAGACTCGTGCCTCCCAAGACACCCTTACAAGACCTGCTTCTCCATTGCCAAATCCTATTATGCCACCTGAGAACTTAGCCGATGCTCTGGCTAACGCGCCTCCACCTGATATTACAGCCGCTCCCATGGGACAGTTGAATGAACGTTTTGATGAGCTAAGAAGAGAGCTCCAACCTCCTCCTCCAGCCCATGTTGCCCCAGTTCAAGCCGCTTCCCAGCCGCTTTAACGGCCAAGACCTATGGAGCCGTGTCCGGATGATGGAGAGGACCACTTTCCTCAACAATTGATGCATTGGAGACAACCAAGAGGACCTCACAAAAGGCAGCAACCTGAATGGGATCAACGGAGAAGAATATTCGAGGTTGAGGATAGTTATGAAACTCAAGATGTTCGAAGAGAGCCTAGGCCAAGACATGCTTATCCAAGAGACTATAGACCGAGACAAGCTTATCTGAGGTATCAAGATGAAGATGACGACCTCTCTGACCAGACTAGTCAAGCTTCTCAAAGGCCCTATCATCTTGAGCAAATACAAGAAAGGCTTGAAGGGTTTAGGATCAAGATCCCTCCTTTCCATGGCAAGAGTGATCAGGATGCTAGCCTAGAGTGGAAAAAGAAGATTGAATTAGTATTTGATTGTCGTTGGTACTCTGAGATCAACAAGGTCAGGATGGAAACCACTGAGTTTCAAGATTATGCCCTTAGTTGGTGGCACCAAATGGTTACATCTAGAAGAAGGAATGGAAAAATTCCTATTGGGACTTGGGCTGATTTGAAAGTTGCCATGAGAACACGGTTTGTTCCAAACCACCATCACCGTGATCTTCACCAAAGGCTTAGAAAGCTCACGGCTTATTCTAAGGAATGAAATCCTACTAAGAAGATTTTTACCCTACTACCCAAGAAGTTGCTAAGGAAGTACCTAATGCTTTCAAGGACAAAGGAAAGGGAATTGCTAATCCCAGGTGTTTCAAATGCCAAGGTCGAGGGCATTATGCAAACGAATGCACCAACAAGAGAATCATGACTCTCCTTGATGATGGTGAATACATATCCGAAGATGATGAAGTGATACAAGAAGTGGAAGATGAAATTTCACCTGATGAGTGTAAAGAAAAGGCTGCTTAAGGAGAACTCTTGGTTACTAAAAGGTCGTTGAACTTGTTTGCTAAGGATTCAGAAGAAAAGCAAAGAGATCATTTGGTTCATACTAGGTGTGTGGTGAAGGAGAAAGTATGTAGCCTTATCATTGATGGGGGAAGTTGCACTAATGTTGTTAGCACCACCATGGTGAAGAGACTTGGTCTAGAGACAAAGAAGTATGTGAGACCTTATAAGCTCCATTGGCTCAATGACAAAGGATAGTTGAAGGTGTCCCATCAAGTGAAGGTTCCTATTACCATAGGAAAATATGAAGATGAGATCTTGTGTGATGTGTTCCCCATGGAGGCTGGTCATCTATTGTTGGGAAGACACTGGCAATCTGATAGAAGAGTGATGCATGATGGCTTCCCCAATAAATACTCATTTGAACACAACGACAAGAAGATTACCCTTCTCCCAATCACTCCTCAAGAAGTATCCCAAGATCAACTACACCTAAGGAAGTCCCCTTCTTCTAAGCCTCTTAACCTCCTTATCAGCCATATTGTAGTAAGGAAATAACTTCATAATGAGCAAATTGTTTTGTTACTTGTGTTTAAAGAATCACTTACCACTTTTTCTAACCAATAAACGGAGCTTCCGAGTGTGCTTCGTGACCTATTGCATCAGTTTGAAGATGTTTTTCCAGGTGAACACCAAATTGACTTTGTCCCCGGAGCCACTATACCTAATCGGTCGACATACCGAACTAATCCCTTGGAGACCAAAGAGTTGCAAAGACAAGTGGAGGACCTCATGCAAAAGGGATACATCAGAGAAAGTTTAAGCCCTTGTGTTGTGCCCGTGCTCTTAGTCCCTAAGAAAGATGGCATTTGGAGAATGTGTGTGGATTATAGAGCCATCAACTCCATAACGGTGCCATCTTATAAAGACTTAAAGAGTGGGTACCGTCAAATAAGAATGAAATAAGGAGATGAGTGGAAAACCGCATTCAAAACCAAACATGGCCTATACGAGTGGTTGGTGATGCCTTTTGGCTTAACCAATGCTCCAAGCACCTTCATGAGATTAATGAATCATGTTCTTAGGAAATTCTTAGGTCTATTTATGGTAGTCTATTTTGATGATATCTTAATTTATAGCAAGAAATTAGAAGATCATGCTACGCATCTACAATCGGTTCTAAGTGTGTTGAGAAATGACTAATTTTATGTTAATTTGAGCAAATGCACTTTTGGAACAGATCACCATAAGGGTGGATGAAGAGAAGGTTAAAGCCATAATAGAATGGTCAACTCCCGAGACCGTGGGAGAAGTTAGGAGTTTCCATGGGCTAGCCGACCTCTATAGACGGTTTGTGAAAGATTTCAGCACCTTGGCAGCCCCACTCACTGAAGTTGTCAAGAAAACAGTAGGGTTTAAGTGGGAAAAAGCTGAAGAGAATGTCTTTCAAGCCTTGAAGGAGAACCTCACCAATGCACCCTTGCTTATGTTACCGTATTTCAATAAAACCTTCGAGCATACGCCAAAGAGAGCTTATCAACATTCAAAATATGCAAAATAGCTCTTATATAGATGCCTCGGGCCTTGGAATTGGGGTCGTGCTAATGCAAGAGAAGAAGCTAATAGCTTTCTTTAGTGAAAAGCTTGGAGGAGCCACTCTCAACTATCCAACTTATGACAAGGAGTTGTATGCCTTAGTTCGCGCATTGAATATTTCGCAACACTATCTTTGACCAACACAAGCTTAATAAAAGGAATTTGTAATCCACACGGATTACGAATCTCTCAAGAAACTCAAGAGCCAACACAAGCTTAATAAAAGGCATGCAAGATGGGTAGAGTTCATAGAAACCTTTCCATACTTCCAAACAAGGTAAGGATAATGTGGTGGCTGATGCATTGAGAAGGAGGTATACTCTTCTCTCTAGCTTAAGTGCTAGACTTCTAGGCTTTGAGAAAATCAAGGATTTATATGCTCATTATAGCCCCTTCAAGAATGTATATACTGAATGTCTATCTCATGCTACAGATCACTACTATATTCTTGATGGTTATTTATTCTACAAAACTAGATTGTGTGTACCTAATGTGTCTATTCGAGAATTCTTGATTAGGGAAGCTCATTGTGGCGCCCTTATGGGACATTTCAGCATGTATAAAACCATGAAGGTAGTTCAAGACCATTTCTTTTGGCCACACATGAGAAGGGGCGTGGAGAAAGTTTGCTCGCAATGCATAAAATGCAAACAAGCCAAGGCAACCTCTCAACCCCTCGGTTTGTATACCCCTTTTCCCATTGCATCTCATCCTTGGCATGATGTTTCCATGGACTTTGTCTTAGAATTGCCTAGAACTAAATACTGTCATGATTCCATCTTTGTGGTTGTTGATATATTCTCTAAGATGGCTCACTTTATACCATGTCATAGGATGATGCATTTTATATTGCCATTGTTCTTCAAAGACGTAGTTAAGTTGCATAGAATGCCTAGAACCACTGTTTCGGATAGAGATACTAAGTTTTTGAGTCACTTTTGGAGAACATAATGTAATATACTTGGCACTAAATTGCTTTTCTCTACTACTTGTCATCCTCAAACAGATGGACAAACCGAGGTTGTGAATAGAACTATGGCTATGCTTCTTAGGGCCTTGATAAAAAAGAATTTGAAATCATGGGAAGATTGTTTGCCTCGTGCGGAATTTGCCTATAACATAGCCAAGCATTCTTCTACTAAGTTTTGCCCTTTTGAAATTGTCTATTGTTATGTTCCACTCACACCATTGGACTTAATACATTTCCCTTTAAGTGAAAGAATAAGTGGAGATGTTAAGGAGAAGCCGAAGAAGTATGAGCCTTACATGAACAAGCAAAGGCGAATATAGAGTCAAAGACGGAGTACTATGCTAAGCAAGCCAACAAGGGACGAAAGGCACAATCATTCCAAGGAGATTGAGTTTGGATTCACTTGAGGAAGGATCGGTTTCCGGAGGAAAGAAACTCAAAGCTCAAGATGCAGATTGATGGTCCTTTTGAGATAACAAAGAAGATCAACGAAAAATGCCTATCTACTTGATCTCCAAGGTAAGTACACCGTGAGTTTTAGCTTCAACATTGTTGACTTGATCTCTTTTGATGTAGATCCCACGGATTTGAGGTCTAATCCTTTTGAAGAAGGAGGGGATGATGTATGCTTGACTAGCAAAGATGTTGAGACCAAACCGGAGAAGTCATCTCTTGAAGTTCCAACCGGGCAAATCACTCGTGCTCAAGCTAGGAGACTTGCCAATGCAATGATGAAGGCTTGGGAGGAGTTAGAAGTATGCTATGATCATTGGACAAAGGAGGAAGAGCCGGTCATGTATCACTTCCTCACATCCCCTTCAGCCATCTAAGTTGGTTCTCTAGAGATCTTACAAGTACTCTTTACCCTTAGTGAGTTTTGTCCCAATTGAGTTTTCTCACTAAAGTTTTGATTAGGCCATTGTACTAGACCTCGCCAAGACAACACCAAGGAAACCTTTCGAACAACCTCATGACTGTTACAAAAGTTTACTCTTGGTTTCTATCCCTATGCTTTGTGTTTTATCTTCCTTCCCTCTTTAGGGTTTTCTTTTGCTTCAAGTAAAGACTATTTAAGGATCATGTAGCCGTTTTTGACATTTCTTAACTTTCAATCTTTTATGTATGAGATTTTCTCTCTTTGGAAGTTCATTAAGGATAGTCATATTCCTTAGGGTTTTGGTGTGTGATATCCAAGATCCAACCTTTCTTCGTCTAAAATCTTTCTAAGTCCTTTTTTCTCTCATTTCTTAAGCCAATCACTAAAGTGTTGGATCATTGGCTGAGAACCATGACACCATCGTGTTCATCCGTCCAGATCTAACCCTTTCTTGATTTTGCTTCGATCGATCCTCATTATTTCTCATAAGATTAAAGTCCACCGAAGGGTTTTACATTTGAAGTTCAAACGGACGAGAGTTTCAAATCAGCTTTCTCTCGTACGGTCGACGAGGTCGTGCCGTACGTACAACAATGACCTCTAGCGCATCCTCCGTCCAGACCTCGTTGTATAAAACATTTCTCTCGACCGATCTTCATATTTTACCCTTAGAATGAGCGTCACCAAAAGGCGTCAACTTTGGAGTCGTTTTGATCGAAGGATTCTCTCCCCATTCTCTCATACGACCGACGTAGCCGTACTTGGTCGTACTATGCGACCTCAACATCACTCCTCCATCACAAACTCCTTATCGCTCACTTCTTACTCGATCGAATCTCTTATTTACTTTTATTTGAAACATCTATTAAGTTATGAAACTTTTGAACCAGTGTTTTGCCGGATCTCCATCTTTGGCCGCCCCACCGCCGTGGCCGTCTGCTCGTGAGTCTTCAAGATGCCTTCATTCGTAGGGAGGGATACGTCAATAAGTGATGTTTTACTTCACTATGTATTAGTGAGGAACGAAAGACCAATCTGCCCCTAGCTCGTTTTACCCTAATTGTCTCTCTATATAAACCTCCTTTCTTTGCCATTTTTGGCAAGTTTTTAATATGTTTTAGTGGAGAATCTCTCCTTTGGATTTTGCCTTTTTGGTGAACTCTGGTTCTAAGTTTGTAATCAGTTTTTAAGTTTTAATCTGAATTTCTGCTTTAGTTAAATCTCTTCCTTAATTTTAAAGATTAGTGAGTAGTCTTTTATTCTGAGCTTATGGATTAGTTAGATCTAGTGATTTTAGTGATGGATCTAGCGCTTATGCTTTTATTCTTTCATTAATCTTCATGCCTTGTCTGTTCAATACTTTAATAGATCTGATCCATCTATTTTAGATATGTTCCTATCTGGTTTGCCCAGGAGATTTTGATAGGTTGTTAGATCTAAGCAATGCATGTTGAATATATTCTATTGATGCGAGAGTGCTTAGGATTGTTTATAGGTTGGATGGAATTGTTCTTATTGCTTTCTGGGTATTGAATATAGTCAAGAGATTGCGAGGATCTTATCTATAACAGGGATCTGTGACGCGAGAGCGCGGGTCTTCTTTTGATATTCCTAGATCTAGGATTAGCAGAGTCTTGTTTTAGTTAAGCGCTTGTTTCCTGAACTCTAACCACCGGTTTCTTTGTCTAGTCCATCTGCTTAGGATGGTTTTACCCTTGCTTTTCGTTTGCTTTGTTATGTTTTACTTTATGCCATCATCTTAGGATTGTAAGTGACATCATTCAATTCATATTTTGCTTAGACTAGCTAGACTCTGTATAGGCTGATTGACCTAGTGCAACTCCCGATTTGGTTTGATATATACCCATCTACTTCATTTGCAACAGTTATATTTTCCTCTACTCTACTCGTCTATAGTAAATAGTAGGGGAAATAATATGTTTATCAAGCATATCCATGGTTCGGCTCACAACATCAGTTTGTCCATCTTTTTTAGGATGACAAGTAGTGGAAAATAACAACTTAGTACCAAGTCTACTCCAAAATGTTCTCCAAAAATGACCCAAGAACTTGGTCTCTCTATCCGAAATTATAGACTTAGGCATGCCATGCAACTTAACTACTTCTTTAAAGAACAAATTTGCAATGTTAGATGCATCATCAATCTTATGGCATGGTATGAAGTGAGCCATCTTAGAAAACCTATCAACAACTACAAAGATGGAATCATGACTGTGTCTAGTCCTAGGAAAACCAAGAACAAAACCATATACATATCATGCCAAGGGTTAGATTGAATAGGGAGAGGAGTGTACAAACCGAAAGACTGAGATTCAGCCTTGGCTTGCCTGCACTTGATGCATTGGGAACATATCTTCTCCACATCCTTCCTCATGTGTGGTCTTGAGCTACCGTCATGGTTTTATCCACCCCAAAATGTCCCATAAGGTCGCCACTGTAAGATTCTGTCCTTGATAATGCGTCAGCTACCACATTATTTTCCCTTGTTTATAGGCTATGACGTATGGGAATGTATAGATGAATTCAACCCATCTAGTATGCCTTTTATTCAGCTTGTGTTGGCCTTTGCGGTGCTTCAAGGATTCCTTATCGGTATGAATGACAAACTCCTGAGGCCAAAGATAGTGTTGCCAAGTTTGCAATGCCCAAACAAGCGCATACAACTCTTTATCATAGGTGTGGTAATTCAAGGCTGCTCCACCAAGCCTCTCACTAGAGTAGGTAATAGGTCTTTTGACTTGCATAAGGAAAACTCCAAGCCTAAAGCCCGAGGCATCTCAGTCTATCTCAAATATTTTGGAGAAGTCTGAGAGTACTACCAAAGGAGCATTGGTGAGTCTCTCCTTCAAGGTTTTAAAGGCCTTCCCTTGAGCATCCTCCCACTTGAATCCTACTGATTTCATGATAACCTTAGTGAGTGGAGCAGCTAGAGTGTTGAAGTCCCTCACAAATCTCCTATAAAAGTCGGCTAGGCCATGAAAGCTCCTCACTTATCTCACTGTCTTGGGAGTTAGCCATTCGCTAATGGCTTTGGCCTTTTCTTCATCAACTCTAACTCCTTCAGCTGATACAACAAAGCCAAGAAAGACTAGGTTATTTGTCCCAAATGTGCACTTAGCCAAATTAGCATAGAGTTCTTCTTTCCTTAGCACTTCTAGAACTGATACTAAATCATTAGCATGCTCATCTAGGTTCTTGCTATAAATCAAAATGCCATCAAAGTAAACTACTACAAACAAGCCTATGAATTTCCTAAGAACATGGTTCATTAGTCTCATGAAGGTGCTCGGAGCATTGGTTAAACCAAAAGGTATCACCAACCCCTCGTATAAGCCATGTTTAGTTTTCAAAATCGTTTTCCATTCATCTCCTTCTCTCATCCTTATTTGGTGATATCTACTTTCTAATTCTATCTTAGAGAATATTTTAAAGCCATGAAGTTCATCAACCATGTCATATAAGCGTGGAATGGGATGGCGGTACTTAACTGTTATGTTACTGATTGCTCGGCAATCAACACACATGAGCCATTTTCCATCCTTTTTGGGAACCAAGACGATTGGAACCGCACATGGACTCAAGCTCTATCTTATGTATCCCTTTTCTATGAGTCCTCCCACCTGTTTATGCAATTCCTTGGTCTCAATAGGGTTGGTCGTACAAGCTGACCAGTTACGAAGAATGGCTCTGGGAACAAAATCTATTTGATGATCAGTGTCTCTCTTGAGTGGTAATCCATGAGTCTCTTCTTCACCTGGAAAGACATATCTATACTTGTGCAAGAGATCACTAAGAATACGCAGAAGCTTCGGTGAAGAGTTAGTCAAACTAGCATGAGTCTCTCTGTAAACAAATAACAAAACAGTTTGTTGATCATGAAGAGATTTTCTTACTACACTTTGATTAACTAGGAAGTTGGAAGCCTTGGTTGAAGTAGACACATCCTTCTTCCTTAGATGAAGTTGATCTTGACCTCTTCGTGAGGAGTCATGGGCAATAGGGTGATTCTATTGCCTTTGTGCTCAAAGGTGTACTTATATGTGAAACCATCATGAACCACACGCCTGTCAAACTGCCAAGGCCTTCCCAAAAGGATATGACCAGCCTCCATAGGAAACACATCACATAGAACTCATCATCATATTTTCCTATAACAATTAGGACATTCACTTGATGTGAAACATTTAGCTCTCCCTCGGCATTAAGCAATTGTAACTTATAAGGCTTTAGATGCTTCTTCATTTCCAAGCCAAGTTTCTTCACCATAGTAGTGCTAGCCACATTAGTATAACTTCCTCCATCTATGATAAGGCTACACACATTCATGGTCACAAAGTATCTCGTGTGAAACACGATATCCCGTTGTTGCTCTTCCTATTCCTTAGGGAACAACTTCAAAACTCTTCTAGCAACCAAGAGCTCTCCTTGGGCAGCTTCTTCTTCACACTCTTCATGACATTTCTCATCTTCTTCCTCTTGCATGACCTCTTCATCCTCGGATATGTACTCTCCATCATCAAGAAGAATCATAACTCTCTTGTTGGTGCATTCATTAGCATAGTGTCCTCGGCCTTGACACTTGAAGCACTTCACATCCCTAGTTCTTGTTGGATTGGCAATCCCTGTGCCTTTTGTCTCTACAGAAAGTTGGTTGCTCATTGACTCCTTCATTGGTAGTTGGAGCCACAGGCTCACATTCCACTCCTTAGTGTAATTCGGCTTATCCTTAGCATAGTGTGACTTAAAAGGAGTCTTTCCTTTCCTCTTGATTTGTTGCTCTATCATCACAACTTTGTGAAGCATTTCCTCTAACTCCAAATAATGTTAAAGAACCAAATGGTCTTGAATGTTCCGATTAAGTCCACCAAGGAGGCGAGCCATTGTTGCTTCACGGTCTTCTCTAAGATCAACCCTTAGGAGAAACATCTCCATCTCATGAAAATAATCCTCCACTGATCTAGAACCTTGAGTTAACCTCCCAAGTCTTTGATGTAGGTCATGGTGATGATGATTCAGCACAAATCTCCTTCTCATGGCCGCCTTTAGCTCGGTCCTTTTATCATTGGGATGTTCCCCATTCCTTCTCCTTGAGGTAACAGACTGATCCCACCAGCTGAGGACATAATCATGGAAATCATTTGTTTCCATCCTCAAATACAAGCTCAATCTTCTTTTTCCACTCCAAATAGGCATTCGGGTCACTCTTACCATGGAATGGTGGAATCTTGATCTTGAATCCTTCAATCCTATCTTGTCTTAGCTCTCGGTGATAAGGTCTTTGAGAAGCTTGACTAGTATGATCAAATAGATCATTTTCTTCATCTTGGAGCCTTGGGTAATCATTTCTAGGTCTCGGTTCCCTTGGATTTGTTCTAGGTTCTCTTCTTGGTTCATGTTGGTCAAACTGATCTTCTTCCTCAAAATGTCTCCTAACTTGGTCCCATTCAGGCTGCTGTCTTGGGTGAGGTCCTCTAGGTTGTCTCCAAAGCCTCATTCTTTGAGGAATGTAATCATCTTCATCGTCCGGATAGGGTTCTCTAGGTCTTGGCCGTTGAGGTAGTTATTGGGTAGCTTGAACCGGAGCATCTTGGACTGGAGGAGGAGGGTTGAGCTCTCTTCTTAGCTCATCAAATCTTTCATTAAGCAGCCTCATGAGAGTGGCGGTAGGATCAGGTGGAGGCGGATCAGCCGGATGATCGGCCATGTTCTCGGGTGGAACGATCGGTGGCACAATTTGTCTGAATGATGGGAGTTGCAAGGGAGAACCAGGTTTGGTCAAGTTTCCTTGAGAGGCACGGGTCTGGTACTGATGAGGCGTCGTGATTGGCAAGTTAGGGACGTGGCACAAGCTGGTCTCACACGGATCTAAGGTGAGGGACCAACACGTACGACCGTGTGAGCTTTGTCTCACTCCTCCTTCGCCTCCTTTCCTCTTTTGCCCTTTTTCTTTTTGAAAATAACGGTTATCTCTCACGCTCTTCCCCAATGCTAATGATTGGACGAATGTTTTGATGATTGTCGGGCGTACGAACGTGGTCCCGGATGGGTGATCAAGAAAACGCCACACGCTCGGCCAGTTGTCCAAAAAGCACAATCCAGACGTTTTTGATGCAAAGTTTCTTCTTCTGCCTTGAACAAAAAGACAAAAGCAAACTATAAATCAATCATTGGCAGCCATTGTTACTCGTTATCAAATTTAAACAAGGCAAACGTAAAATAGTCGATTCCTCCACAAGGATGGACGAAAACCCTCTTGGCAAAACTTGTCGTCCAAGAAAGCTTAAGTTTAAACGGATAGAATCAAGGCTCCTTCCTAACGGTCATAAACATTTGGTTGGTGCCTTGATGCGGTCTGATGTGATGTATAGTGCAATGGACTTCATTAAACCTTTGTGAGTAAACCACTAGGGAAAAACCTCACATAAGGAAGCGTACCTCTAAGACCTCAAGATCCTACTTAAACAATTGATGATGATATGAGGAAGTTGCATAGGATCAGCTCTTCCTCCTTCCTCAAGTGATAACAATGAATCTCCAAGTCCTTTGAGGTCTTGACCCTAGCAGGAGCAAGTCTTCTACCTTGTGCACAAGTGATAGGTCCGGTTGGCACTTGAAGAAAAATCTCCACTTGCTTTGTATCCTTCTCCTTGCTAGTCACTCGTGTATCACGGGTACAAAGGACCGCTATCAACAAGGATACGAGAACAAAGAATTGGCCAGCATAATGACACTCGTCGACAAAAAAGAGTTACCAGAAATCATAGCAATTGATATCATTATCGGATTCCATCACAAAAATCTTGACAAAACATATGGAGATCACACAAAGAAAAAAGTGAAAGGAGAAGGAAGAAGAAGTAGACTTAATAGTAATTTTGAACAAAGGGGCGATATTAAGAAAGACACAATGGTTCTCCAAGAAAACTGCAGAAATGAAAGAACGTGAAATCGTAGCCCTAGTCAAAGCAGTAAATAATGACAAAGAAGTAGCAATGTAAGAAGAAAGGTAGTTTCCAAAGCAGGAATGTACTAAAGTACCCTCAGAAGGGACCTGAGTAAAGAAAAAAGGCCTACGACCCAAACATAAGTCCAAAACCAAAAAATCCTAAAAGAAAAAGTTTATGCAAAGCCTGTTACGACTAAGGTTTAGCATAGCCTTGCGAAGAGACGCAAACTGAAAGATAGCCTCGTGATGTGGTTTATTTTGTGAGTTCAATTTCTTAATCAATCAGAGGTTTTAATTATCCTTTTCCTCATCACCACACTGGTTGCAAGTGCACATTTATGTCAGTTCAGTACTTAGGGTTCGAATCCACAGAAAAGTTGTACTTTAGATCTAAACGTTCACTACAACTAAGTTGATTAAGGGGGTTTGTTTTGAGAGTAACCAAGCAAGAAAGTAAACAAGCAATGAAGGCAAGCAAGAAGAGAAGGGAAAACAAATTGAAATTAAGAGAATTCAAATAACTAAAATGTTAGGTCTTTGGGAAATCCCTTTCTCGGATCCCATCATCTAGTTTGTTTGGTTCTTAAGAGTGACATGAGTGTACCGTTGAGCTCGACAAGAGTTACCTTGCCCTACCCCACTGTCGTGGTGCATTAGGACCCGTAGCTACTAGGCCGAAACTACCAAGGGCTATCGGATTCATTCCCATGGTGGCCAAGTTAGCGTTATTTCATGACTGAGTTGATATGCTCACAACCAAGAGCCCCTACAATGGAAGTCTATGCATGGGTGTAGAGAAGACTCTTTAGCAACACTCGTTCGACCGAACCTCCATCATATCTAGATCACGGCTTCCTTGAAGAAAACTCCCAAGACCC
>OVAO01002173.1:0-13293 GCA_900406285.1 Biscutella auriculata
GGAAAGCATAAATCTTTTTGGGTTTTCTTTGAAGATCTAAAGCAAAAAGCACTAAAACTAAAGAAAGGTGAAATCTTTAGTTAAAGATATGGGAACTCCCTGAGATTAACGAGTGAGTCTGTCAAGATGGCTATGATACCACTTGACGTATATCTCCCTACGAACAAATATGTCTTGATGACTCACGAGGAGGCGGTCGCGGCGATGGGGACGGCCAAGAAGTTAACTTTGCCAAAAAACGGCTACAACTACTTTAAATAGTCTAACTTGAATAAACCCTAAAAGGGAAAGACAAAACGCAACACTTTGATAGAACCAAAGAGAGTTCTCCCAACGGCTATAAGATCGTTTGAATATGCTTCCTTGGTGCGGTCTTGAGACAAGGTCTAGTGCAATGGCCTCATCAAAACTTTAGTGGGAAAACCCAATTGGGAAAAAACTCACTAAGGGAAAAGAGTACCCAGAAGACCTCTGAAGAACCGACTTAGATGGTTGACGGGGGTGTGAGGAAGTGATACATGACCGACTCTTCCTCCTTCTTCCAATGATCATACCAAGCTTCTAACTCCTTCCAAGCCTTCGTCAATGCATCGGCAAGTCTCCTAGCTTGAGAACGAGTGATTGGCCTGGTTGGAACTTCCAGAGATGCCTTCTCCGATTCGGTCTCAACTACTTTGCTAGTCGGGCATACATCATCAAGGTTCTTCCTCAACAAATGATATTTCCTATACGGGAAATTTCAGATAATAATCTTTTTGTGCTAGTTATGCATTGCACCGGCTCTGTTCACACGGTGATACCCGTCACAATCTACAGTTCTCTCTACCAAGAAATCACGATTTTGATCAAGAATTGTTTGACCATTGATTTCTAGGGGTGGTTGATCATACACGTTCTTTTTTTTTTTTGACAGATTTCCGACAAAACATGGTTTGTCGAAAGTTCTTCCAATTATTCCGACAGAATTCTGACGGAATGTTACCGTTGAGGTTTTTCGGCGGATTTCCGACGGATATTTTGCCGTTGCCTAACGTCTAGAATTTCTTTAGACATTTTCGATAGATTTCCGCCAGAAATTGAGCCATTTTCCAACAGTCAAGAATACGTCGAAAATATTCAATGAAATTCTAGATGTTAGGCTTTGACTAAATATCCTTCGAAAATCTGTCAGAAATTTTCAACGGTAACATTTCGTTAGAACTCCGTCGGAATATTCGAACGAACTTCCGATAAACCATATTTCGTCGAAAAACAATAAGAAATTCTGAAAAACTCTTTCTAGACCAAAATTTTAACGTGTTATTGACGGATTTCCGACAGATAATCCATCTGTTTTTGTTGTCGGATATCTGTCGATTTTCTGTCGGAAATTTCCGATGTACCAAAGGCTCTTGCAAATTCGGTCGGAAAACCAACTATTTTCGCTTGGTATTATTTGAAAACCAATTGAAGTAGTACTATATGAACTCAAGGGAAAATAATCTTTGGTTTGCTTTGCTCGAATACAAAAATTGCAAATCTTTTAATAAAAACACCAGTACTTAAAATCAGAAATCTGCAACAAGTCTAACGCCATAGAGGATAAGTACCCCAATCGACAATGCCAAATCTCTTTTGTTACCAAATTGACCTCATGCATTGTCGATGTGGCAGCAACGCTCCTAAAGAAGTAAAGACCATGAATCTGTTTAGCCACTCCAACCAGCATCCTTGTGATGCGGTCGTGGATAATACAGAGATTGCCATTAATCTGAGAAATGCACCTACTTTCTCGAGCCAACTGTGAAAGAGAAATTAGACGATAACAAAGATCATCGATGAACATCCTGAAGAGTAAGCGAAGAAGTCATGTGAACTCGTCCTTGTTTAATAGATATAGTATACCTTCCATCAAGGAGTTTGATAATGACATGTTCCATACCGGAAATTTGAGTTAGACAATCCAAATTTCTAGTCATATGACTAGAAGCACCCAGGTAAACAATCCCCGATTTAGTGATAGACACAGATGTCAAACACTCGAAACTAAAATATTTTCGCTCCTAAAGAAGTTGAACTAATGTCTTCCACTGATTATCATTGAGTTCACTATATCACAAACGTTCAGTAGTACTAGTATTAAAATAAGACGCAAACGAAGTGGAATCAGCAGCACTCATAGAAACATGGTTTTCTCGACCATAGTCCGAGCTGCGACCCAACAACTTCTCTGCGAACTGTCTGGCCACCAAGACAGTTACCCAATTTGACGGAAACAGTTCTCCGCAAAATTATTGGATTAAACTTGAAGATAAAGACTTCATGAAAAGATGAAGATTATCTTAATCTTAGATTGTTAGATTAAGATAATATATTAGAGTTAGCTGTATCTAAGTCTAATAGAAATAAGGAAATATTTAGGAATAAGGAAAAGAATGTTTTCCTATTCCCATAATGTTTAGAAAATGTTTAAGCCTATAAATAAAAGTTTGTGAAAGTGTGACAACCCTCATGAGTTTGTAGATTAAAAAACAAGAGGTTTATTAAAGAAAGATATTCCAAAGTTAAGATTGGATTCAATAAAAATGACAATTTTTGCCTTAGTAGAAACAAATAACTGAATTGCCTCAATTGTCAGACTGCACTCACGAACATGATGTGGTTTGCACTGCAAAGCTAACACCTTCTACTCAGTCTTAATAGAGTCGCAATAAAGCGTTAGATTCTTCGTCTTAAGCAAGAATGGTGTAAGCTTCAAACGTCGGCAAGGATTCTCAAGAGCAACGAAGATTTGATGTAACCGTACATAGTTTCATCTAATCCCATTAAAAATTTGTGAAGCTTGTCTTCTTCACGTTCTTTCTGATATTCCAATAAAATGGTCCAATGTTGCATAATTTTGGTGAAGTATGCTTCAACACGAAGGCATTTTTGTCGACAATTTGCAAGTTATGTCTTCAACCTTTGAACTCTTTGTCCATTCTTAACGGAAAATTTTCATGGATGTGTAGCCATATATCAAGATAGTTATCACTGTGAAAGATAGATGACTGCAAGGATTCTATGATGGTGAGCTTAATCCATGATATTACCAGCTATGTTTGTGCACCATTCCTCAAAGTCTTCCGAGTCTTCAGTTGGTCGAGGAATTAATACATCAACAAACCACAATTCTTTTGAGCTTGAAGAGCCAGACCTAAGTTGGTAAACCACTCATAGTAGTTAGGTCCACACAATAAAGGCTGAGAGATGAGAGTGCACGGATCATCTCTAGTAGTGTGGTGGTAAAAATCGTGCAACACATCTGCTCTATTCTCGTTCTGGATCTGGTTTCAGTGGTAGTATATTCCGACATCGTAAAATAATTTAGAACAGAGAAACAACTACAATTATAGATTCTTGAATTGAACACCCAATAACCTTTGTGTAATTAGGTTTATAACTCTGATACCATGTCAAATAATCTAGAAAACAGTTTGAAAAAGTTGTTTATTAAAATAATAGGGTTGAAATGTAAATTTCATAATACAAAGAGTTGAAAGAGTGGTCGCAAGCGCTGAAATATAAAGTGAAAAAATATAAGTGAACTGAAAGTAAGGTAGAAAGTAAAGAGATACGAGAAATAAAGTGCGGGAAACTAAATACGCGTAAAGAAAAGCAAAAAATAAAGAAGACAAAGAGTTCCCGCAAAGGGGAGCCGAGTTGGTCGGCTTTTTATTGTATTAATCTTTTGGCGAACTACGAGCAATGTTCAACGGCGATCGTCGATTTCGTTAGTCGTCCATATCCAATACAAGCGAGGTCGGATTCAAACCTCTTAAGTTAAACACTCTAAAATCTCTAAGATCTCTCTTTCTCTAGCGAATTATCTCTGTGTTTTTTCTCTTTCTTTTATTTGTGTACTGGTTTTTATTTATAGGAAATAGTACCGATTAATTTTTTCTGCTTTTTGAACCGCTTTATAATGAGTCATCTTTGTTGATGAACCTTCTTCTGCTGATGGGCCTTGTTCTGCTTCTTGTCCAATTCTTCTGGATCGAGTAGCTCTTCTCCCAAGATGGTTGTAGATGAGCCGAATTTGATATGGGATGGTCCTTTAGATGGTGCACAACCCTACAGTAAGTCCCGCCCTTTTAAGTTCGCAAGAACGCCAAAAACGGCATCAACAACAGAACTAGGATCGTTCTCGCAAGATGGAGCAACATGAAATATATCATCTTCAATCAAAGGAACATCGATGCGTCTAGCCCTCTCTTTCCAAACGAGGTACTGATACAAAAGCTTGGAAATCACCCTGGGTTGACTCCAACATGGAGACTATTGATGTTGTCCAACCTCAAATATCAATTCCTGTCTAGGATTATTGCTTTCGAGATAGATTGTTGGTTTGAGAACTTTCTAACTAATATGAGCTCTGAGGATCACTAATTTATATGTTGAACCAGAATATAGTAGAAGAAAAAAAAAGAATAAAGAAAAGCAAAAAAAAAAAAAGACAAAGAGTTCCCGCAAAGGGGAGCCGAGTTGGTCGGCTTTTTATTGTATTAATCTTTTGGCGAACTGCGAGCAATATTCAACGACGATCGTCAATTTCGTTAGTCGTCCATATCCAATACAAGCGAGGTCGGATTCGAGCCTCTTAAGTTAAACACTCTAAAATCTCTAAGATCTCTCTTTCTCTAGCGAATTATCTCTGTGTTTTTTCTCTTTCTTTTATTTGTGTACTAGTTTCTATTTATAGGAAATAGTACACATTTATTTTTTCTGCTTTTTGAACCGCTTTATAATGAGTCATCTTTATTGATGAACCTTCTTCTGCTGATGGGCCTTGTTCTACTTCTTTTCCAATTCTTCTGGATCGAGTAGCTCTTCTCCTAAGATCGTTGTAGAGGAGCCGAATTTGATATGGGATGATCCTTTAGATGGTGCACAACCCAACAGTAAGTCCTGCCCTTTTAAGTTCGCAAGAACGCCAAAAACGGCAGCAATAACAGAACTAGGATCGTTCTCGCAAGATGGAGCAACATGAAATATATCATCTTCAAGCAAAGGAACATCGATGCGTCTAGCCCTCTCTTTCCAAACGAGGTACTGATACAAAAGCTTGGAACTCACCCCGGGATCGAGCTCAANACTGACCAACCAGATTTCATCATTGCAATTAGCTCGAAGGCCGGAAATGTGCTCCTTCAGCTTGTCAAGCTGGACCTGACATTCTGCAGTTGTCTCCTCAGATCCCTCACCACGCCCTTCAGCGAGCGACAGTTCGCGAGTTTCGTCCACACGAGCGAGTGCAGAATCACAATCCTTCGCAACATGGATTAGCTCTCTCTCGATCGATTCAACCATGCAGGGAGTTGAAGCAAGCTCGCCTTCCAACCTCGCCACCTCAAATCATTGTCAAGTTCAGATCACGCCTCCTCCAAATCAGCGAGTCGTTCGTTCATATGGCTACCCTCTAAGTTCGCAATACAACGCTCAAACGCGTCCACGAGCTAGGTCACCAATGTTTATAGTAATGGTAATGTTTCTCCAAGTCCTCCAATGCACACATCATGCCCCAACGAGTCTTCTTGCTCTTGCTCATGTAATGGGGCCTGTTGGGACTTGTAGGGAGATCTCTTCATGCTTAGCCTGGAGTTACTTGTCACCCACGTGTGTATCATCCCCTCCTTCTTGAAAAGGATTTGACCTCAAATCCGCTGAGTCTACATGGAAAGGAACCAAGTCACTAGTGTTGAAACTTGAGCTGATACCATACTTACCTTGAAGGTCCAATTGATAAGCGTTGTCATTGATTTTCTTTGAGATTTGGAAGGGCCCATCAATCCTTGGTTTCAACTTGGAGGCTCTTTCTTCTAGGAACCTATCTTTCCATAGGTAGATCTACACCCAATCTCCTTCTTCCAAGGTTTTAACATGCCTTCCTTTGTTGGCTTGCCTTGTGTAGTACTCGGTCTTGGCTTCAATGTTGGCCTTGATCTTTTCATGGAGAGCCTTTACTTGCTCTGCCTTCCTACTGCCATCTACACTAAGACATTCACTTAGAGGCAAAGACATTACATCCAAAGAGGTGAGGGGTATGAAACAGTAAATAATTTCAAATGGAGAGAACTTAGTAGTTGAATACTTCGCAATATTGTATGCAAATTCAGCATGAGGAAAACAATCTTCCAAGTTCTCAAGTTTTTGTTTATCAAAGCCCTCAATAGCATGGCCATAGTCATATCAACAACTTCCGTTTGCCCACCGGTTTGAGGATGACATGTTGTAGAGAAGAGCAATTTAGTTCCCAACTTAGACCACAATGTTCACCAAAAGTAACTTAAGAATTTAGTGTCTGTATCCGAAACTATGGACTTAGGCATACAATGCAACCTAACAATTTCTCTAAAGAATAGAATAGCAATGTTGGATGCATCATCGGTTTTAAGACATGGTATAAAATGAGCCATTTTCGAAAACCTATCCCTTACCAAAAAGATTGAATCATGAACATGTCTAGTTCTAGGCAAACAAAGAACAAAGTCCATCGACACATTATGTCATCAATGAGAAGCTAAAGGAAGTGGGGTATACAAACAGAGGGGTTGAGCTTTCGCTTTGACTTCCTTACATTTCAAGCATTTTGAGCATATCTTATCAACATCCTTCTACATATGTAGCCAAAAGAAGTGGTCTTGAGTTACCTTCAAGGTCTTATCGAGTCCAAAATGTCCCATAAGACCGCCACTGTGAGCTTGCCTAAGTACCAACTCTCAAATAGATCCAGTAGGTATGGATGATAAATTTCTTCGGCATAAGTAGTGTTGCCAAATTTGTAGAGCTCGGACAAGCGTATACATCTCCTTATAATAAGTAGGATAGTTCAAGATTGCTCCTCCAAGCTTCTCACAAAATTAGGTTATGGGTTTTCTATCTTGCATGAGAACAACTCCTACACCAAAGCCCGAAGCATCACACTCTATCTTAAATGTTTTTGAGATGTCGGGTAACACAAGCAAAGGGGCGTTGGTGAGTCTATCCTTTAAGGTTTGAAAGGTATTCTCTTGAGCATCCTCCCACTTGAAGCCTACTGTTTCCTTGATGATCTCAGTGAGGGGTGCATCTATGGTGCTAAAGTCAAGCACAAACTCCAATAGAAGCCGGCTAGGCCATCGAAGCTTTGCACTTCTCCCATTGTCCTAGGCACTGGCCATTCCCGAATTACCTTGACCTTCTCTTCATAAACTCTCACACCTTCAACTTTCACAACAAAACCTAGAAACACTAGGTTATCCGAACAAAAGCTGCATTTTGCGAGATTGGCATATAGTTGTTCTTGTCCAAGCACTTCTAATACCGCTTCTAGATACCTAACATGATCACTCAAGCTTTTGCTATACACTAAGATATCATCAAAGTAGACCACAACAAACATGCCTATAAATTTTCTAAGTACATGATTCATCAACCTCATAAAAGTGATTGGTGCATTGGTTAGACCGAATGGCATTACCAACCACTCATATAATCCATGTTTAGTTTTAAAGGCCGTTTTCTATTCCTCACCCTCTTTCATCCTAATATGGTGATAATCACTCTTTAAATCAATCTTTGAAAATATTCTAGAACCATGAAGTTCATCTAGCATATCATCTAAGGAAGGTATGAGGTGGCGATACTTAACGGTTATGGAGTTGATTGCTCGGCAGTCCATGCATATACACCAAGTGCCATCTTTCTTGGGTACTAGGAGCACTGTGACAGCAAAAGGACGGAGGCTCTCTTGGATGTGTCCTTTGCTAAGAAACTCCTCAACTTTCCTTTGAAGCTCCTTAGTCTCCACCAAACTGGTTCTATAAGCTGGCCGGTTTAGGAGAGTAGATCCGAGCACAAAATCAATTTGGTGCTCAATGCCTCTTAATGGAGGTAGGCCTTGAGCTTCTTCTCCTGAAAATACNACCTGAAAATACATCATAATATCTATGAAAAAGGTCCTTTAGTTCATTCGGATACTTCGATGATGGGTTAGTGAAACTACTAAGGTTCTCCTTATAAAGAAATAATAAAACAGTTTGTTGACCAAATAAAGATTTCCTAACTACACTTAGATTGACAAGTAAATTGGAAGCCTTCTTGGTGGTCTCTTCCTTCTTCCTCAAGTGGATNTCCTGAAAATACATCATCATATCTATGAAAAAGGTCCTTTAGTTCATTCGGATACTTCGATGATGGGTTAGTGAAACTACTAAGGTTCTCCTTATACAGAAATAATAAAACAGTTTGTTGACCAAATAAAGATTTCCTAACTACACTTGGATTGACAAGTAAATTGGAAGCCTTCTTGGTGGTCTCTTCCTTCTTCCTCAAGTGGATTTGATCTTGGTCCACCTCTTGTGGTGTCATGGGGAGAAGAATGATCTTCTTGCCTTTGTACTCGAAGGAGTATTTGTTAGTGAAGCTGTCGTGTACAACCCTTCGATCATACTGCCAAGGTCTTCCTAAGAGAATGTGTCCAACCTCCATAGGTAAGACATCACAAAGAACCTCATCTTCATACTTCCATATGGCTATAGGCACATTGACTTGATGAGTGACCTTCAACTCTCCTCCGACATTAAGCCATTGTAACTTATAAGGCCTCAGATGTTTCCTCATCTCAAGACTAAGCTTCTTCACTATGGAGGTGCTAGCCACATTAGTTCAACTTCCCCCATCTATGATGAGGTTGCACACCTTTTTTTTCACAAAGCCCCGAGAGTGGAACAAGTTTTGTCGTTGCTCATCTTCAGTCTCATTAGGAAACATATTCAATACCATTCTAGCAACAATAGCTCTCCTTGGGCAACTTCTTCTTCACACTCCTTCGGTGAGTTTTTCTTCTTCTTTCTGAACAACCTCTCCATCCTCGGAGATGTATTCTCCATCATTAAGAAGAAGCATGACTCTCTTGTTAGTGCACTCATTAACATAGCGTCCTCGACCTTGACACTTGAAGCACTTCACATCTCTAGCTCTTGTAGGGTTGGCTATTCCCTTTCCCGTGTCTTTGAACGCAACTGGTTGCTCCTTTTTACTTTCCTTGGTGAAAGGAACAAATGGTTTGTTGGATACGTCCCATTCCTTAGTATAATTAGGCTTGTTGTCCTTGGCATAATGTGTATTGAGAGGAGCCTTGCCTTTTCTCTTTATTTGTTGCTCAATCTTCACGACTTTGTGAAGCATTTCTTCTAATTCCACGTAATGTTGCAACACCAAGCTGTCTTGGATGTCTCGACTCAATCCTCCAAGGAACTATGTCATAGGTTCTTCTCTATCCTCCCTTAGGTCAGCTCTAAGGAGTAGCATTTCCATTTCTTGGAAATATTATTCCACGGACTTAGTTCCTTGGGTCAGTTTCCTCAATCTTTGATGAAGGTCTCGGTGATGATGGTTTGGAACAAACCTCTTCGTCATAACAGTCTTCATCTCATTCCAAGTCTCTATATGTTGTTCACCATTTCTTCTCCGTGAGGTGACTAGTTGATCCCACCAACTAAGGGCATAGTCATTGAACTCAGTAGCACCCATCCTCAGTTTGTTAATCTCTGAGTACCATCTACATTCAAACAAAAGCTTTATCTTCTTCTCCCATTCAAGGTATGTATCCAGATCACTCTTGCCTTGGAAAGGTGGGATTGTGAGCGTAAGGCCATCTATGCGGTCTTGGTCGTTGGGAAGCTTGACTTGTATGATCAGAATGTTCATCTTCATCTTCTTGCTACCTCGGATACACATATCTTTGTCTTGGTTCCCTTGGAGCTCTCCTTGGTTCACGTCTTGGTTCAAGAGGGTCAAAGTGACCATCTTCTTAACAGTGTCTCCTATTTTGGGCCCACACCTATTTTGTCTTGGGTGAGGTCCTCTAGGGGGCCTCCATGGTCTTATCCTTTGGGGATATTGATCTTCTTCTTCATCCGGATAAAGGTCTTGGGCTTGATGCCGTATAGGAGGTGGTGGAGCAGCTTGAACTAGAGTAGCTTGGGGCTGAGGAAGAACCAGAGAAGTTGGTGGCTGTTGTTTAAGATTTGTAGGAGGGTCGGCCATGATCTCAGCTAGACAGTCGGCCATGATCTCAGACGGAGGGGCCGAATGAGAAATTGTCCTGGCTGGTGGAGGGGGCAGTTGTAGAGGAGGAATAAGTCTTGTTTGATTGCCTTAGAAGGCACGAGTGTGATAATTTTTAGGAGTTGTGGCTTGCAAGTTTGACGTGCGGAAACTTTGAACTAGCCTTGGATCATAAGCATGGGACCACAATGTAGGGATGTGACAGCTTTGTCGCGTTCCTCCTTTTCCTCATTTTCCTCCTTTTCTATTTTTCTCCTTTTCTTTTTGAATGGTATGGGCTGGCCTTGTCTTCTTCCGTGTGGTCGAGTGATGTTGGCCGGATGATGTTGTTGTTGGCGAGTGATAACACGCGGTCATTGTCGGATGGTACGGCCGAAGACTACGGGTAATAATTTTGGAGTTTTCCAAAATTTTGAGTTTTCATGGCTTGACTCCAACTACTTCTTTTCCCTACCAAACACACAAACAACACAAACTTTATTGTCGATTAAACCCACGAAGTTTGCATATTCTTAAAAGAGTTATCTCTATCTCGTTATAGGATTTGTATATGTGGTTTGTTTCCACTTTAAAATATTAAGAATGGTTTACGATAAAAATAAAATAAAAAAGTAAATGTGTTTTCTTTTTTATTATAATTATAAAACCATACATTTTTTTCTTATTTTAGTTATTTTCCTCAAAGTTTTATTTGGAGTTTAGGTTTGGTTTTTCTGTTTGGTTTAATCTTTTTCAATTTTAGATTAAATTCACTTCAATTTGTAGATGAAGCAGTCGAAAACTCTTACAGTTAACAAACTAACGAGCAACAAGCCCTAGTAGNCAATTTTAGATTAAATTCACTTCAAATTTATTCAATTTTTAATTTACCCGAATAATTTTATCCTTTAAATTTGGTTTTGATTTAAACATTTTAAATTTATAATATTAATAAATCTTTTAAATCATATTTATGTTGTGGACTTAACATATATTGACTTCTCAAAAATCGTAATTAGAATGCAATTCATCGAATAATGTACTCAAATATTTTGTTACTATAATATTAATGATGGGTAGTGCACCATCTCAAGGACTAATCCATATTTATTCAGCCCATGTACAACTACCTTGGGAGAAGAGCTACTCGAAACAGAAGAATTTGGCCTGAAGCAGAAGAAGACCCATTAGCAGAACATGACTCATTAAGAAACGGTTATAAAACAGAAAGGTAAATCACACACTATTTCGTATAAATAGAGAACAATGCACAACGAAAAGAAAGAGAAAAATCACTAGAAAGTTGGCTATAAAGAGATCTTAGAGATTTTAGAGTGTTTAACTTAAGACGTTCGCATCCGACCTCACTTGTATTAGATATGAGCGACTAGTGAGCTTGACGAACACCGTTGAATAATGCTCGTAGTCCACCAAAAGATTAATACAATAAAACGCCGACTACCTTGGCTCCACTTTGTGGAAACTCTTTATCTTCTTTACTTTTTGTTTTACTTTACGCGCATTTACTTTCTCGTACTTCATTTCTTGCATCTCGCTTTACTTTCTACCTTACTTTCAGTTCGCTTATATTTCTACACTTTATATTTCAGCGCCCGCAACCACCGTTGCTCTATGTATTCAACTCTTCGTTTTATGCTATTTACATTTCAATCCTATTATTTATTGTATTTACTTTAAAAAACTTCTTTTCTGCTTATTGTTCATGCTAACCCTAATTTTGACATGTGTATGAATCAAACTTATATCTTGGTATATTCATTATTTTCCTTGTGCTAATTCATGTTTCAACATTTGGTGCCGTCTGTGGGCATTCATACAGCAAAAATCACGAAATAACCACATGATAAAAATGTCACGTTACGCGAAGTTCTACCCAGAAAATCAAGAAGGCGAAAGTCTACAATATGATGGATGAAGCAGTCGAAAACTCTTACAGTTAACAAACTAACGAGCAACAAGCCCTAGTAGAGCACGCATAAGGGCCCTCACTCCTCCAAGTGGAAAACGCTGGCCCGTCAAGCGGCGGACAAATGGATCAAACCGACCTTCTGAAATGACTCATCGACAGGATCAATCTACAAGACGAGAAAACCCAAAAAAATGAGCGAAGTACTCGAAATCATGGTATGTGAGCAACGAGATAACTAGTGCCAGATCCACGATCAGGCCATGGAAAACCAAACTACGCCAACTCGCAGACTTCGCAGAAACTTGTACGTCGAGTTTCCTACGTCCCAAACAGAGCATCAAACGCAGACTCACCATGAGGCAACCGTTCAAAGGATCGGAGGTTTCCTCCTTCAAAATCTGTACACGTCANGATAACTAGTGCCAGATCCACGATCAGGCCATGGAAAACCAAACTACGCCAACTCGCAGACTTCGCAGAAACTTGTACGTCGAGTTTCCTACGTCCCAAACAGAGCATCAAACGCAGACTCTCCATGAGGCAACCGTTCAAAGGATCGGAGGTTTCCTCCTTCAAAATCTGTACACGTCACCTACGATGAGTCGGACAGATAGGACCAGGAAATGGAAAGGATGAGGGTGAAAATCAAGATGATCTCCCATGTTCATCGCGCTACGAATTCGACACTACAGACCGAGCGAGTTATGCAAGAAACTCATAATACTCTTTTCACCATAAACATCACCAATGTTTGATGAGAGTATAATTTAGCCTTATCTAGCCTATATTACTGATGGTTTTAGTGCCATTATTGAAATGAACACGATGCAAGGGTGATCTTAAATAATAGGTAAAGACGTCTAGTTTTCCTAAAAAAATTCTCATGCCAGTTGGAGCTCTCGTATGGGAGTGATAAACAGACTATTTCCCCCCACTGCTTACTATAGACGAGTAGAGCAGAGGAAAATATCACTGTTGCAAATGAAGTAGATGGGTATATATCGAACAAAATCGGGAGTTGCACTAGGTCAATCAGCCTATACAGATTTTAGCTGTTCTATGTGGAATAGGAATTGAATGTTGTCACTAACAATCCTAGAATAGATGGTATAAAGTAAAACAAAACAAAGCAAGCGGGAAACAAGAGGTAAAACAATCCTAAGCAAATGGACTAGAGAAAGAAACAGGTGATTATAGTTCAGGAAACAGGTGCTTAACTAAAACAGGGTACTGCTAATCCTAGATCTAGGAATATCAATTAAAGACCCGCGCTCCCGCGTCAAAGATCCCTTTTCTAGATAAGATCATCGCAATCT
>OVAO01002174.1:0-13287 GCA_900406285.1 Biscutella auriculata
CTAGCGATCGATCGCTAGCGACAGTCGCTGGCCCAGCGATAGCTAAACGAACATAAACCTATCGCTATCACTGATCGCTATCGCTAGCGACTGCCAAACGAACATGACCATTATATATGTTAATGAAGTTATCCTAATTGTTTAAAAACTAATTACGAACAAGTAGCGATCTAATCTATTATTAAATTTGTCTGAATCAGCTTGAAATTTCTGATTTAAGAAAGATTTTTAATATATTTGAAAGGATCGCTTCACCTAATGTTCGTTTACAAATTACCTGCGACGTCATCCATCTTCGACACCAACCTCCCTTCATTTTCTTACTTTTTCTCATTAAAACATATCAAAATCTTGCATTGTTTTATTTCATCATTAGTCATTTTCAAGAATTGGATATATTAGAGCTGTTTATAATTAGATCGGGACTTATTGATATTCTTAGTTATGTTTCTCAACATTTTTGTAAAAAGTCTTTTGTTAGTTCCAAAAACAATGGTTATTCTTAGAAGTTAGAATAGTCGATTCAAAGGAAGTTTCTTGGAAGCTTGGAATTATATTGAAAAGATGAATCTCTTTACAATCTTCAAACCAACTAGTGGATGTAAGCATCACCACATTCTCACATCTACACGAGGCATCTCTTTTTGTTACCCCTTCGTATATGTGACTAATGCCGCACTAATCTAATCAATCATCGAGCATCAAGAAATTAAACATAAAAGTGATCAAACTTAAGTATTTAACCAAAGTTATACATTTTAAAATTGGATATAGAAACAAGAATTAATATCTCACATTGATAATCTGAAGAGATCTTGTATTTAAATGATATGAGTTAATTTATTTATTGTAAAATGGTTTTGTGTTGGAAGTTCACAAAATTTAACATGATATCAGAGTATAATTTATACGATCCAACCTGATCTATTATTGTGACGAATAAAAACTAGTTCATCGATCATTACTCGAAGTTCCAAAATCTATGATAAAAAACCATCATCTCGAAAGAACATAATTAAAATGATTATTAATAAACTATCGATCCNTATAGTTTTGTGTTGGAAGTTCACAAAATTTAACATGATATCAGAGTACAATTTATACGATCCAACCTGATCTATTATTGTGACGAACAAAAACTAGTTCATTGATCATTACTCGAAGTTCCAAAATCTATGATAAAAAAACCATCATCTCGAAAGAACATAATTAAAATGATTATTAATAAACTATCGATCCTAAATATCTAAGAAACTCTGATTAATTAAGTAATATTTTAACAATAGTTATTAAACTGCCGTGTCATGTTTGACTTTGAAAAACAAAACCGCGTCAAATTAATCGTTTCATTTTTTATTGTCAACCAATAGTTTCATCTAATACACGTTATCTCTACAGTTTATATGTATATATACATGCCCTCTCCTTCTTCACTGAATAATCATTTTTAATCGTTTTTCAAAATATCACAAAGCTAAACTTTCTTCTTCAAATCCGCATCTACGAGGCATTCCAACGAACACATGGCGGATAGGCAACCGCAGTTGAACGGTGCGTACTACGGACCGTCGATTCCTCCGCCGACGAAAAAATCTTACAGCCACGGACGCGGTGGTGGATGTTGCGGCTGTTTAGGTGACTGTCTTGGCTGCTGCGGCTGCTGCATCTTAAGCGTCATCTTCAACATCCTCATAACCTTAGCCGTCGTCGTAGGCATAGCCGCTTTGATCATCTGGCTGATTTTCCGTCCAAACGCTATCAAATTCCACGTCACTGATGCGAAGCTCACCCAATTCACAATCGACACAAACAACAACATAAAGTACAATCTCGACCTCAATTTCACAATCCGAAACCCTAATCGACGTATCGGTGTCTACTATGACCAGATCGAAGTCAGAGGCTACTACGGAGACCAGCGATTCGGCGTCGGTAACGTGCCGCCGTTCTACCAGGGGCATAAGAACACCACAGTGGTAGGAAGTAAACTCGAGGGACAGCAGTTGGTGGTGCTCAGCGGAGGAGAGAGAAGTGATCTGGACGAGGATTTGAAATCACAGATTTACAGGATCGATGCGAAGCTGAGACTTAGGATTAGGTTCAAGTTTGGATTGATCAAGTCATGGAGGTTCAAGCCGAAGATCAAGTGCGAACTCAAGGTTCCTCTCACTTCCTCTAATACAACCAGCGGGTTCCAGTTTCAGACGACCAAGTGTGACGTTGACTTTTGATTACTAGTCAAAGTCGTCACTATTCTCGTCTCCGATTTCATCACATATAATACACTTGTTTATTTCTTTTTTTTTATTTTAATTTATGGTTTAGATTGCTTGCTTTTTTATTTCCATACATGGACAGACTTTTCTTTGTTATCATGGGAGAGATAGATTATCATTCATTATGTCTCGTGTTATCTTTTATTGTATGGATCCATGTATATAAATAATTATCATTGAGAGTTACAATTTTCTACTTAGTTTTATACATTTATCGTGAACAACTCGTATCTTCTGAGTTCGAATCTAGATGCTAATTCCACAATAATCATCTTATTATCACAAACTACTTTTATACATTTACTCACTAATTCATCAATATTACCATTATTATCCCACATTTTGTTAATGTAATGAAACTATGTTAGCATTATGATTGCTATTTGACGAAGTATCATTGATCCATGTATCAAAAATCCGGAATCTTCTGCTTCCCCATTGATCCATCTTGTGTTTATAAAACGAGAACAAGCAACATTGCACCCATGGAGGATTTCTTGAAACTTGATCCATCTCCTCAACTCCCAATAATCTATTCAGCTTCTCGACCATAGCTTCTTCATCAGATTCTTCACACCCAAAAAACTTCTCCTGTCAAATATATATTTGCAGATCTAAATATTGGACAATCCTCA
The DNA here is from genome assembly GCA_900406285.1 of Biscutella auriculata. Lineage (NCBI taxonomy): Eukaryota > Viridiplantae > Streptophyta > Magnoliopsida > Brassicales > Brassicaceae > Biscutella > Biscutella auriculata. Next base: position 2,912 of record OVAO01002174.1, read on the forward strand.
AATAAACTCCTCAACAATGATTAGTATTTTACCGCTTCACCAGCACACAGAGAAACACGGATTCTGGCGGTTGCATCTTCTAGTAGAGCTAACAATCTGATATTTCCATTGAATTCGACATCTCGGGGATACACTTGTATGAACCGAACAACACATCTGAATTTCGCAGTCACCTGCATAAGCATAACTAAACATCAACTCCAGCAAGTCTTTATTATTCTTGTTCTACAACATACGAGTTAACGCAAGCTTTTGGGATTCAATACATTGCGATATGTCAGGATGTCCATCAGAGTAACAACAGGAGCGTCTTCATTGGCAACCCCTAAGAAGAATTTTAAACCATAAATATATATGTATTACTGAATATTTGTCAACGCTAAGTCAAATACATAGAACTCAAAAGACAAAAACTATGATCTTATTATAACCTGTGATTCCTGAGTGCGAAGGACTAATGCAACGTGTGACGGAGTTCCATCTCGATAATGTCAACTTCTCTCCACACCTTCTGTATTTGTAAGAAACTGTGTGTTTAAGCTGAAGAACAAACAGATGATACAAACATCGAATCACAGGATAAGAAAAAGCGTTATAAGTAACCTTTGAGGTCTAAAGGTTTGCATCTTTCCCCTCATTGTGTATTGCATCTTCGTAGAGAGAGTAAAAGTGGCGCTCCATAATCCCAAATTTACTTGAAAGAACAGGTTCAGAAACTTAACGTGTTGACCAGGTAGAAGACAGTGAATGGCCTGCTTGACACTAACTTTCTCTACTATGATCCTCAAAACGGAACCAAAAGTAGGAAACTTACGTAACACGTGTAAAGGCAACATCTCTGGTTCGGCACATAAAGGAAGCCTTTCTGACCTATTATGATGTCAAATTGCAAGACATACCACTGAGATTCCAAGAGCCAACACTAAAAGTGTGAAATGTATTAATAGGTGTGCAGGAGGAAATACGAATACAGCAAGTACAAGAAAATGGGATCTCAAAACCGAACTTATAAATGAAAAACCACAGAGTTGAATCGTTCTTAACGTACAACTTACTTTACCAAGATATTGCACGGTGGCATCTCAGTTCCATCCCAAACAAAGATGTAACACCTATCTTTATCATCCATGGAAATGTGAACAATCTTCAGGGGTAACAAAGAATGAGAAACAATGTCAATGACATATCAGAGTCAGACCCATAATGTCTACTATATGGCTCCTTCCAGTTCCTTAAATACAAATAAACATGAAAGATAAAAACCAATATAATTTCTTCCAAAAAAAGGGATCAGTTTACCTGGCTTGATAGGTTTGAACATTCTCCTTCTTTGATATCTTTCAGTGATGTGAAACAGCATGACCCTATCATAAACACAACAAATTTTCCACCTTTAATCGATCGCAACTTACCAAGAAAAAAACCCATCCGAGTTCATATAGGAAGCAATCCGGAAGACCACCTATCCCGCTAATCATACAATAATGCATACGATGCTCAAGAACTGGTAACATTATTGGATCAATCATATGATGCTATCATAATTACCATCTTCAAAGTTGTAATTTATCATCCATTCTCTAAGATATGATACGAAGCTCTTATCCTGTTCCCTCATCTGAAACTTAGGTGACGACTGGTATGGAATAAAATCCTCCTCACGTTTTCCACTGAACAGAGCAAACGACGAAGATGTTTCATTGCAGAGAGCGGTAATATTCCTGTTAACTAGCACAATCTGCGTAAAAGAATTGAGAGTGTAATCCCAGAAATATTTGTTTTCACTATATCAGCAAGAGCCACAATTATGTATCGACCTTTACACGTGAAAGCGAGATTATATCCCCAATCGATTCAACCCGAGGAAGCGCTCCAAGGGAACGAGCGAAGAACTTAATAGGAAGGCCAGTTCCCGAATGCCATGGATCGACGATTTTCAGCATACAGGAACAGTCTGCAACAGCATTTCATCAATCTAAGCTAAGAGTTGAAATTACATTGCAAAGGTTTTTTTTAAGAAGGGATTACAATACCAGAGCCAGTGAGAAAACCTAACTCGACGATGACTCCAATAAGGTTAACATGAATGTGCAATGCCTTGAAAGCGTCTTGGATTCTCAGGAATTTGTAGTCATCCCTAATCTCCATGTCTGTGATCGTTGGGTTTTAGGATTTGGAAGAAAATTGACTAAAAGTGAAGATGACTCGGCGCCACTTCAACTGTAAACTCACTGAATGGGCGAGAGGGTTTCCATAAATTAGTATGGGTCTTAAAATGCCGAGATGAAAGATTGATGGGCCTCCACTAACAAGTNCAAGTTGCTCAATTTTTATTTTTTATTTAACAGAAAAACTTCTTTTCTTCCAAGTCGAGAGGGAAAATGGTATATACCTTTGTTTTCTACGTATGTGAAATTTGTAATCAATATAGACGCTCACAACTACATGAATTCAATAAAGTTTTGAATTTTAGATCCAAATTCGTAAAAATTGGTTAATTTATATCTCGAACATGACGTCCTTAATTTCTCCATTTAAAAGGATAATTATATCCATTTTAACATTGTTGACTCATAACTAAATTAAAGAAAAAATAATATTAACCCTTTTTTTTTGTCAACATAATAATAACCCTTTCTTCAACCTCATATTCTTTTCCCATCGACAACTTTTTCTTTTCCTGAAAACTTTTAGTTTGCAGAAAACAATTTAAATGGAGCTCTATAAAAAATTTGTCGACGTTACATCAGCAAAATTTCTTAAAAAATATATTCGAAATAAAATATGCTTACTAAAATAATTATAATATATGTTACTTATATATTTATTAATCAACCAAATTAAATAATAAAAATTTGATATTTAATTACATCATCATAATTAAGTTTAAATAAACATATCTCATTTATTTATATTTGTTTTGTAATCTAGAATAAACAAATAAAACATTAATCTAAGATATGTTACATATACATTATTATGCATTATACATATAATTTTACATTATATTTTATTTTTTTTCTTCAAACCTAAAAGATCAAATTATAATTCATACTCATAATAACAATCTAATCGATATTAAATTTAGATAACAACAATATAATCCCTATTCCATCTTTTTGGATAAATATCTCAAAGTACAAAAAATATTTGTAGCAAAACTTTTACATATATACAATCTACTATAATTAACAGCAAAATTATAACAATATATTTTAAATATACTATAATTAACAAAAAAAATCATAGAAAAATTTAAATATTTGTAGCATATATAAATAATTGTTTTCATATATTTTTTAATTATGTTGACTAATAATAATAATTCTAATTATTTTGACCAATAATATTAATATCCTTTATTTATTAAAACAAAAACATTATCAAAGAATAACCTATAATTATAATTATGTGTCATCCACAAAATATCTCTTAAAAAATATATTTTAAATAAGTTTTTTCTTACTAGAATAGTTACATTATATATGATAAAGATATTTTGGTGTCTCTTATTAATCGAATGTAGTATAGTGAGGTTGTCGAACCAAATCGGGGTAATCCACCTACTAGAACTATAAAGAATTCACCTAGTCTAAGCAATTAAAGATTTTGTTTGTCACTAACAATCTTATTAAATATAAAAGAAAACAAAACACAAAGTCAACAAAAGCAGAAAAGTCAAAAGAAAAGGATTGAGATCTAAAATGATGTAAAACTAAGCAAATGGACAAAGGTAATCAATTTGGATGATCAAGCTCAGATTTATGATGCTCGTTTCTATCATACAATGTTAATCATTAGTTTAAGAACTACCTAAAATAGGCTAATCCACTCTCGTGGTAGAAACTCATTTCCTAATCATGCAATTAACACAATCTCTTGATTAACTACAAATTTAAGAAGCATTTAAGGTATAGTCTATGCAATTATTAAGCAACTCTAACACAATCTCTTTGAAATGACTCACTTAACACAAGTTTAATACATTCAAGAATTTCATCGAACACCTCTCGGAAAACAAATTTTCTAAGCTCTATAACAAGGTGATCAATCATATTATAACATTAAACATATTAAACAAGTGAAGATAATGAACAATCTAAGCCCTAAACATCATAATCAATCATTTAATCATCCTAATCTACCTAACTCGTTCACTTAGAGAAATGACTACTCACTAATCATGATGAAAACACAAGATCCTATGAAGGATATGTATTTAATCATGATGCAAAACAAAAAATAAATGAAGTACTTGTATTAAACCTTAGATTAAAAGCAAGAAATTTAAATGAGAACCAAGTAGTCTATATAAAAAATACTTGAGAATAAAAGATAAACTAAAAGATGGCTTCGGTAGGATAATGAAAAAATAGAGTTTTTGACTATTTATAGTCAAAGTAAAAAGGAAAAGAAAAAACTTGATCAACTCTCAAATGTTGACTTTTTTGAACTAGATTGGTTAAGCATGACCAATCCATCTGACCGATATGATCCTGTTGAACTATATCTGGCAGGCTTGACTGATACATTTGGTCGATATGCTCTTTGGTTGACAGTTCTGCTTTGTATCTGGCAGGCTTGGTCGATACATATAGTCAATATGACCCTGTTTCTGCACTTTTGCATCTTTTTGACATATTTTCTCTATTTCCCTCGCCTTTAACCCCTGAAACATGAAATGAATGCAAATGCATCCTAAATGGACCTAAATGCATCTTAAACTAATGGTATCTGAATGAAAAACAAGGTGAAAAGACGTTAAAAAACACAACATATCAATATATCACTCATATATTAACTAACCAATCAAATTAAATAATAACGATTTGATATATAATTATATCATATTAATTACTTTTAAATAATCATTACCCTATAAACAGATATTTAAATTGGTTTCATATTTTTAGTATTTTTTTTTTTACTAACCAACCAAATTAAATAATAAAGATTTAATATCTAATTGTATCATTTTACTTAGTTTTAAACATGTGTCATACCCCTTTTCATTTTTATTTTTTGCATTTCTTAAAAACATAAAAACAAATAATTTACTCATTTATATAAAATAATATATTTTTATGTGTACAATAAATTCATATTTTAAATGACGGACATAAATGATATAATCTATGAAAGAATTAATATTGTGTTAAATATTGTATATATTATATATAGATGAATAGTCGTTTAAAATATACCAAAATGATAAAAGATCATCATATTGTTAAACTTCTTATATTTGATTCAGTTTTTATATGAATCAAATAATTATGATTATATACAATTAAACGAGATAACTGAAATGTCAACAATAAAAAATATTATAAATATATAGAAATATAAATATATCCACATATGATGTGGGTCAAAAATCTAGTTGATTATTATTATTATTCGTGTTGCCAAACAATATTCTTAATAAAAAAATTATTTACATTCTTTTATTTTTAGATATTTATAACAAGGTTCGAATAAAAATGTATCTACAATTTTAAACTTTCCTTATATATTTTTATCTTAACATTTTTAACATTTTAAAACACATGTATATTTAATTGTTCTTTAATTAATTATTATAACTAAAAATATATTCTTACTAGTTTCATTATTTAAAATTAAAATAAATACTTAACTTTTTTCAAAATCATAAAAATAATTTTTATTTTTTAAATAATTGTTTTTATCATGGTTCGATTAAAGGATATATAACATTTAAAATTTCCCTTATCTATTTTTGTTTTTTAAAAGTTAACATATTAAAACACATTTATATTAAATTCGTTTTATTGATTATTATTATTATTATTAAATAATATATTTATAGAAAATTAGTTATTTATAATTTAAATAAACACTTAACTTATTCAAAATTATAAAATATATTCTTTTATTTTCAAAGTATTTTATTTAAAAGGTTACGTTAAAAATATATCCAAAATTTTAGATTTCCTTATCTATATTTATTTTAAAATTTAACATCGTAAACATGTTGTTAAAGACATTTCAAACAAAGTTATTGGAGGATGCCGGCAAAAAAAATAAAATTTATGGGAAACATATGTCAAGCCCAACAATTTTTCTACGTTATATTTTTTCTTTTTTTATCTTAAACCTATTGCCAACTGGATTTATATTTAATTATTTTTAATTGATTATTATTAGTGTTGTCAAACAATTTATATTAAATAAAAATTAATTACAATTTAAATAAATATTTAACTTCTAAAAATCACAAGAAAATTATTTTATTTTTCAAATAAAAATTTGAATTATTCAAATATTTTTGTTCTATCTAATATTTTCAATAAATTTTTATTTATACAAAAATTCAATCAAATGATTATATAAAATTATATATTTAGAAAACAATCTAATAAATATGTTTAATAAAATTAAAATTTAACATTTTTTTTGTATTAATGATAAAATCACACCATAACCTGAATTCTAACGTAATTAAATTTTATTTATCTAAATATTTTATTATTATTTTTAACTCACCTCTTCTCTTTGATTTTATCCACGTCTCTTATTATAATTTTATATTTATTTTTCAAGGTGACGTCATTTTTTCATAGGTTAAGTATCTAATTTAAACTGAGAAAAATTGTATCAAATAATTAGAATTTTTTCCTTCTTAAAAACCACCGCCTGCAACTCGATCATCATCTCATGTTTTCCCCCTTCGACTCCAACAACAGTCGGGGCCGGTCTTGGACCTAAGCCAACCAAGCGTGAGCTTGCGGCGTTATAGTAAATATATATTTAACCAGTCCCTAATTTACAAAAGTCTTTCGTAGTGTAGCGGTAAAGTACCCATAGAAATCTCTAGCAACTCAAGTTCGATTCCTCCTCAATTCAATTTCCGGCCTTTTCCATTTTGCTTTGGGCCCCTCAAAAGTCAAGACCGGGCCTGACAACAGCACCAATGCCGTGAGTGGGAGAGGTGTATATAACTTTTTTTGTTTTTTGTTCAGGTTGTAGTGAAGCGTTCGTGCCGCCGAATGTGCTTAATTCGACGATATCTGAATTTTCTGAAAGTCTTCTTTCTCGATCTTAGTTTGTCGGTCCTTCAACGATGTTGTCGTTCGAGATGCAGATTTGTGCTAGGCTGTGGTTTTTGGAGGAGGCTAGTCTTGCGGCGCTTTGTTCTATCGTGGTGGTTGAAGCTTCTCAATCGTGAGGACTTTGAAGCCACTACATTTTGTTATCGTTGTCCGTTTTTTCGAGAAGCCTTTATTCTCCTTTTCTGGAAGTTTAGATGTCAAGCGGTATGCCATAGCATCCCTCCGCTTCGTTGTCAACTCGTTCTGATAGGAGGCGCTACTCCTCCACCTTTTTCTCATGTCGTTCTTGAGGATCCAACACGTAGTTGTCTCGTGTTGCTTTTGGAGAGATCCACGTGTCTTGACGCTGACTCTCTCGGTGTGCATCTTGATTATGATTTTGCTGGCAACGTGGAGAGCTTTTCTGGGTTTCTTTTGGGCATTGTGTTTAAGCTTTTCGTTTTTATAATATATTCCTGGATTATGTTTGTTTTAGATTTGAGTGTCTTAGTTTTAGGTTTTACGTCAATTATTATTATTGTATTAGGGTTGAAGTATCTTATAGGATTCAAATTCTATGGTAACGTCCCAATTCGATTGATACTGATTAAAAGGGAAAGTAAGTTTGTTTCCGGTCTGGTAAATCATTTCTTCCTATTTTTTCGGATTCTTTCTATTTTTCTTTTGAGATGATTGTTATCTACTTTGAACTACCTGAACTACCGTTGTTGCATGTTCCTAAAAGAATTTATTCTATTCCACTATAAAATTTGCATTTGTGGTTTATTTCCACTTTAATATAATAATAATGGTTGAAAAAAATACTGAGAAAAAGCTGACTCATCAACTATAGAACTCACATCAACAAATACGGTAAGTATGAATTAATTAATATTGTTAAGTTTGGGGTAGAAATTAACCAATTTTTACGAATTTAAATCCAAAATTTAAAATTTTACTGGATTTATGTAGTTGTAAGTAATTTTTTTTGTTTGTGTGTCACCGAGCAACTATCTAAATATTAGAAATGAATTTTTACACATCAAAATACGAAAAAGCATATGTCATCTATTCTATTAAAACAAAAAAAATCTATTTAAAAAAGTTATATTGAATTATTTCCTAGTATAACATAATTAAAAATATCTCTAACCATCTAATTAAGATATTAAATAAAAATATTTTATTTTGATTTAATGATACCCACTTATTAATTTCGTTTTTTATTTTAGTTTTCATTTATATTTTAACTTACGAAAATAATTAAGATTATGTCTACAATATTTGTTTTCAAATATCTCAAAGGAATATTTTTTATTTATTTTTAGGAAATAGTATGCTTATAGAATTAATCAATTTAATTATTTATTATTTTCGCTACATACTTAGTTATAAAAAATATAAATCATGTATTGTTAATCATACTTAAAATTAATTCAGTACTAATTTTTAAAGACATAAATTATTTGTTGAAAATTTTAATAATATATTTGTTTATCTATATTAAATATATTAAAATATATGATTTATTGCATTATAAATTCCACCAATCAATCCATATTAAAAATTTAATAGAATCTTAACAAAACTTTAAAACTAATATCAATACCAAATATGTTTTAATTAATTAGATATTCGTCGATATTCTTACATAAACTTCCAAATCAAAACATAAATCATGTATAATATATAATCTATATATATTATCTTTATATATTTAAAGTGTTAATTATAAATATTATTTACAAAATAAAAATTATCCGCGTTAAACGCGGGGTCAACTCTAATTCTCCTTAATTTTGTATGCATCTCCAAGCTCACACATCTTCTTGACCATCGATGATATCTTCACGAAAGCGACATCAATATACCTAATTTTAGTTTTCTAAAAATATTTCTATTAATAGTATCATATAAATATTGAGATTTTTTTTTTGATAAAAGGTGAATATTTTAAATTTTTGACGGAAGTACATAGAAATAGAGAAGAGAAAGACTAAAAATTGCATAAAATAAACTACCCGAAGCCCATTCCAGGCCCTAAAAACAGCAGAAAGGACCACAATCAAAAAATAGGAGGTCTTATAAGGGTCCAAAAGCCCTAATCTAGAAAACCTAAAAAGGGCCCAGAAGGCCCAAAACACCCATAACCCTAATCCATATGGACGCCGCCGCCACATCCGACTGCCACCGCCGATCTGTGGAGAAGGAGATCTCGTCACAGGTACTCGCCGGTGAATCGGGCCGTCTTTCGCCGCAGCTCGAATCCCCCGACCACCGCAGAACCAGATCGGCCGAAGACCAGAGCCGCCATTGAAGAAGATCCATCCATCTCGGCCTCACGAAAGAACCCCTTCGGGCAAGATAAAACTAGAAGAGAGCAACTTGCCGGAGACTAGATCCACGGCCGGAAAAGGAAGAAGCTTCACGAGTCGATGACTTGTTGGCCGCCAGCGACCGCCGCGCCGGGCCAAGCACAAGGTCGACCGAGATGCATCGTCGAGGGTGGAGATCCAGTGAGCCGACGGGGAACAAAGAGGAAAAGGGTTATTCGAGTTTTCGGTGGAGCTCTCATCCGGAGCCGAAAACGGAGAAGCCTCAAACTCAGAGGGACATGCAGCCAGATCTGCGCTCCTCTGTAGCAACACATCTCCGATGAGGAAGACATCCATCGGGGAAGCATCAGGCGGAGGAAATGGATAGAGACAAACGACAGACGTGCGGTACATGAGATTGTGCTCAGACGGTGGTCGGAAGTCTCCTCCTTTTAATTCTCGCCGCAAAAACTCTAGCAGATACTAAAGAGAAGGGAGAGAAAAGAAAGTTAGAGAGAGAGTCTATTTCCAATTACTTACTTTTTCCATTGCTCATAACTTTGCTCTATTGAGATTTATTTGTAATCTAAAATCCAACATAAGTTCGACAATTATACCAACCATAAGCTCAAATACTTTAACATTATTTGCAAATTGGACTTCAACTCCAACAAGTTTTCCTATTTTGGATCATAAAATTGATTTAATAAGTATTTTATTACGGAGATGAAATATCAAAGTTTTCAAATATGTTACCCCCTGGTAATTTCAACTCTAACAAGTATATATAGACTACAGATATGAAGTTAATTATATTATTAACACTCCAATATGTAAACATAAAACAAAGAACACAAGACAGGTTTAGTCAAAGGATTCGATAAACTATCCAAAATTGTTGGATGATTGCATCAGCTAATACAGCTGTTATATATATTAGGAGAGAATCCATTACGTGGGTATTTGTTCAAAAAAATTATTTAAATTTTTGATATAAAATATTTTTAAT